>LPNX010902021.1:350498-441573 GCA_001517045.1 Pseudotsuga menziesii | reverse complement strand
ACTAAAGTGTGGGGAACACTAATTGAGGCTCACTGCCACTGATTGCACTTGATTGCATCAGTTTAGGAGCCTCCTAGACCAATCCCTACAATTTAGGAAGGCACTAGGAGNGTTAGTTTCCTCATATGAGGTTGCTGATATTTTATTATGTGATTAATTATATATTTCAGAAGCTATATCAGACTATGGAGCTCAATCATTCGCTCTCAATAGTCCCAGTGCTTCTCTACCATTGATCACATGCTCATCTCCTCACAGAAGTAGTAAAGAGGAAGATTTTCTGCATCCGCCTAGGCACCTGCTCCTAACACTTGGGGCTATTCTTACCACTCATGGTTTGCTGTTAATGGATGCAACATATCATTTTCTTGAGTTTTCCTCACATTCTCTGAATTCTCAAGAACCTTTTCTCACTTTTCAGTTGACTTCAGTTGCTCTACATGGGTCCAGTCTTCATCCGGCAGCTGTCTATATTTCTGATTTAGTTGAGCATATCATTATTCTTCCAAAGAGGAAGATTCCTCCAGACATAATGATGGAGAGTTTCACATGCCAGGCCCCAGGATACCCATGCACAGAAGAACTAGATTGATCCTGATTCTACCTGCTTAATTAGAGGGGGGGATTTTTTCTCATATGGTTTTTTCCCCAGCACCTTGTTTTTGAGCAGTTACTTTACTTTACTTGATGTAATGGGTGACCTATGGTCTTAGTTACCAGGGCCCACAGATTTTCCAAGTTAGCATTCAGGGGGGGTGTTAGGATTATTAATCCTCCCTTGTCCAAATTTGGTCATATGTCTAAATCGGGAGTCCATCTAGTCTATTTATAGTCATTAACACCATTGAGTCCACTTGAGCTAATTGGGGCACATGTTTCAGTTACTAAAGTGTGGGGAACACTAATTGAGGCTCACTGCCACTGATTGCACTTGATTGCATCAGTTTAGGATCCTCCTAGACCAATCCCTACAATTTAGGAAGCCACTGGGAGTGCCGAAACCAACCAATGTCAGTTCACTTCAGTTAATGACTAGTCAAGCTAAGTTAGAAGTCAGTTACATTCAGTTCTAGTCCTCTACATTCAGTTAGCACTAAGTTTACTTGACTGAACACATGTGGGGTGCATTTATCACCTACCACTGTCAGTTAACCTTAGTCAACACTGAATGTAACACTTGAGTTATGTTTTAGAGCTCCGATGAACTCCGATTATGGTTTAGACAAGGTCAGTTAACTATTGAGTCCTCCGATAGTGATTTAGACAAGGTCTTGGTTACCTACAGTCAAGTAGAGTCTAATCAATTCGAACTTCCTCATGTGGATTCGAATTTCTTGTGGCTATTAAAGCCATTGTACTTCATTGTAATTATCTATCTAATTACTCTTTGGTTAACGAAAAGCATTCACAGCTGCAAGCCATTTTTGCACTGTTTCATTCTTCAATAACTGAGTAAATTGTGTGATCTATCATGTGAGTTGTGTGTTTGTCCACATATCTATGTGCTCAATTTAATATGGGAAATCAAATGGTCACATCTCCTCTTATCATCCACAATATTATGGGGAAACATGGATTGTGAATAAAATACTAGAAGGTTATCTTTGTTTCTTTGCATCTAATACGAGAACATAATTGTGTCAAGTGGTTTCCCCTAGAATAATGGTGGTACAACACATCTTTCCATAATTCATTAAAAAAGTCACCTTTATATGGATCTTTATGGCTATCACCCTCCTTCCATCACATCATCCTTGAAATATAAAGATGAGTTTCAAGAAGTGGAAGATCAAATAGAGCACCAACAATAGGTTCTGCAGCTATTGAAAGATAAGTTGGCCATAGGCACACAAAATAGGATGAAAGAACAAGCAAATAAACACCATAGTCAAAGGAAATTTGAAGTGGGGGACTGGGTGTTTTTAGGTTTACAACCATACAAACGTATGTCTCTCAAACAAACAAAAATGACGATAAATTAGAACCCAAGTACTGTGGTCTCTATAAGTTGTTGCATAGGATTGAAAGTATGGATTACAAATTGGAGTTGCATCCATCTTGACATGTACATTAAGTATTCCATGTTTCTTTCCTAAAAAAGTAATTATTGACTTGAGATGCTAGTCCAAACTATTTTACCAAAGATTAACAAAATAAAATGATACTAGAACTTATTTCCTTTATGCAAGATTCATGTAACATCCTTATGTTTCACTTTCATTCCTTTTGAGTGAAAACAACCCTTAAAAATGAACACTTAATTTTAAATATATCATAATTTCTAGGTTTCACCAACTAGTCTAGGCTAGAGCATTAGATTAGGATTGGAGAGTAAACTCTTTGAGGCCATTTGACTTGAAAATAGTAGTTTGTGCGAGTGAGAAAATCCAATTTTTGTTTAGGTGTGACTGAGAAACTCCTCCAAATAGGAGTTAAATATGAGGCCACATGAGGTTGAGTTGCAGAGATTATCACTCGAATACATGTCTAAGTATTTTTGGATGGTTGCATATTCAATGGTTCCTTATGTACTACTTTTGTCCCTCTATGGTAAAAATTATTTTGGTGCTTCAATCTTAGCTACCCTACCCATACATATGATTTCGACCATTGACTATTCCCCTAGACTCCAACTGTGAATTGGTATCTTTAGTTTCTATTCCTAGGGATCACATAGGTGACTACAGGGGGATTCTTGTGGTATGTAGGAAATATATTGTATCACACTTTTAGTACTCTTAGAGGGTGTCTCATGCCTATTTGGGATACTAGCACTAGGAGGGGTTATTACGTGGATGTCAAGTTAATTGCTTTCATTTCGTCATTCTATGGTTTTGAGTCTTAATCAACCTAGGCCAGTTTTTTGAAGGTCCTAATTTTTTTTACAGTTCTTATCTTTTGTACAAATTTAGTGGTGTGCTCATTGTTTTTACTCATATTTTAGGTTTTGTGTCTATTTCCATTTTGAGTTTTTTATTCAGGGTGACAACAACCCTCTCAACACATGACCATGTATTTTTTCAAAGTATGGTGCATTAAATATCATGTCCATATGTTAGATTCAACAAGACAAAAACCCTCTCTATGCATGACCCTCTCAACACATAGAACCATAGAAGAAAGTATTGGATATTTATGTTGTAATTTCTCCACGTATGAAATATTATTATTCCATGTGAATAGAAGATATATATTTTAAGTGCTGGAATGAATGAATGATACATGTGTAATAGATAAACTTGAAAAATGCAATGTTATTTCCACTACTTATTTATATTTTCCTATAAATTACGTAACTAGGTACATTGCGAAGTGGTTTGAAAGAATTTGGAATGTTTTGGAGTACCTTGTCACCTCAGTTGATTTATAGAGGTGGTCATGTATGTTACAAGAAATGAATTTATAGAGAATTGAGACAACAGGCCTCTCAACACATGACCATTTTTTTTTGTCAAAGTATGATGCATTAAATATCATGTCCATATCTTAGATTCAATGAGAAAAACTTGTGTAAATTGTTGACCTTAGGCAAGTCATATTGAAATTGAAGGGGACGTAAACCTATTTCCAAAATGGATAAAGAAGCATAACCCTCATTGAATTAGACATGAGAAGAGGAGGTCACCATACTAGGACTCAATCCAATGAACAATACGCTTAGTTATGCATAAGATGTAGTAACATACATTCTCTTTCATTTGTAACAAAATCAAATGTTAAAGAGATATTATTTAGATACTTTCAAAACCATAACATTGTGTTTTTAGAATTTATTGATATCTTCATAAGTTACACAAATAATTCAAAATATCCAAATTATTTGGATACCTTCAATACAATGAGACATAAATATGATGTAATCTACAAAAAACATGATGGATATGGTAAGAACCAATAGAATATATCCTTTATTCAACACAAACATATTGATAAAAATAATTCTCTAACTCAACTATTGATGGATAATATGGGCTAATTAACATTGTTTAGTAACAACAATGCTCTAACAATAAGTAGTAGGCATTGTGTCATCTTTTACTTTAGAGATAACACTTTTGTATATAGTAACGAGAGGAGAATAAATTGAATATGGAAATCCCAAACCCTTTGGACATTGAAGAGAATCATGTTTAAGGGTTGAGTTCAAATTCATTCATAAAATGAACAAGTTGGATGTAGACATTCATCTTTGCTCAATTGGGTGAATCCATGAAGATGGATAACACTTTTTGGCCAAAAGTGACGGTAAAAATTTAATTGTTTACTCATTTATTAAATCAAAGCCCTCAAAACTTATTCCTTGTGAATTATGGAAAGAAACAAACAAAAAAATATAGGGAATTATGTCATATTTCCACTAATATTTTTATAAAAAAAAATAATTAAATTATTTAATATGTCAAAATTGTATTTCATGGTAGTTTTGTTCTTGTAAATTTCAATAGAAGTTTACTAGTGGTTGGTGTGCACATAAAATAATTTAGTGATAAATTCATAATTTTTAAAATATATATGTTAACGTGATCTACACAAAATTCCCTAGGGTGCACAATTTTTTAAAAATTTATGATGGAAAATTATTATTATTATTATTATTATTTGATTTTATTTTCGAAACTAACCATCAAAAATATTATTTACATTTCGTACACTTGTGTGCATGTAATCTTTTTTTAACTAGTTACAAGAAATGGAAAAATAAAAAATACCCTTTTGAAGAGCACACATGGTCTGGGGCGTATGTATTTTTTGAAGTTTTTTGTTGTGTACTTTTTATGTTGTTGAATTATCTTTGTGTTGATTCAAAGTTGTGGACATGGTTTTATAAGTATAAGTTAAAAAAAATAACAAAAAAATATCATATGAACTTAGAAACTTTCATATTTTATGCTAATGAATAGGCATTTCATTGATGGATCCATTAGTATGAAGTCTGCCATCTAAGATGTATTCTAGGATATGGCTTAGGTCAGGAAAAAATAGTGCAATTTTGTTTTTTAACAGGGGGATACAAGCTTATTTTAAAGACCTCGATTGAGTTATTGATCATTAAATTTAAGAAATGCAAATAAATGATTAATAGATCTTTTTAAACACCCTAATTGAGATAATTTAAAAAATACAAATAAACACTCAATAGAGATTTTTAAACACCTCGACTAAGCTAATAGCTCAATTAAGTTGTTGAAAACGCTCTATTGAAGGTTTATTCACCTTTTTAATTTGATTGATCGAAGGTTAATGTATTGTTAGGAAGAGGATTGATTGAGCTATTATCTCGGTTGAGCTTTTTAAATGATCGATTGAGATTTTAAAAAATGATCAATTGAGATAATATCTTCATCGAGCTACCCTTCCCACAATTTTCTATTCATTCTTCCTTTCTTCCATCCCTTTAATCATACTCATGAATTAAAAGGCACACATAGGCGAAAACAATGATCAAATTATAATGGCAATTCTTCATTTTAATTGGACGGGTAGATATTCATCTAGATGAAGGTGATATAAATAATAACACTTCAATTGAAAAGTATAATTTAATCAACCCTTCATTTTTTTTTGTAAATAAAAATGACTATATTGATAATAAAAATAGGTTACATATTGCTCATACAGAGTTCTAGGTTCAACATGCACTTATATAAAACAAAACATCCATCCATATCCAAACTGCATTGGGAGGGACTCCAAAAAATGGTTCTTGTCCCCTCTTCAACTGACCTAAACTTCTAATTCAAATTAAAATCTAAGGGAACCTAGAAATGCAGATAAACACAGAAAAGTACTCTATCAACATCGCTTCAGACAAGAGCATGTCCACATGAATCAATTCCTTCGTTGTCGTATTCAACTTTCTTTCCCTTCCCCGCATCCTTATGTCCTTTCACTACTGCATCCTTCTCCATATTCCTTCTTTGGCTCCAGTTCTAGCTGGGATGTCCATCTTCACTCAAAAATCAAACCCTTCATTAAAAAATGAAAAAAACAAATAATTCCCTTCCAAATATTGACAATTTTAAACTTTAAACAATATATACATGAAAAGGGAATAAATTTTCATTAAAACTTAATGAATGGACATTTTATTTGTTACGGTTCAAGCAATATCCAACCAAATGGATAGTGACTCTAAATCCAAAATATTCCCACATTCATCCTTAATTACTTTTCCTGGCCCCAGAAATAGTGAAATAGAATAATTTAAATTAGTGAAACCCAAAATGGGTGAGAGTATTTGAATTAGAAACAAATTTAAAGAAAATGAAATGTAATAGAAGAACTAAAAGAAAATGTATAAAAGCATCTTAAAAAATAATATGTGAACCTGCATTATTTGATATTGAAAGATGTCATAGGGAGTGAACTCCCTTTATACAAATCCAAGAAGTTCCTTATACTTCAAAGGATTGGAGTTTGGGGATTGTTTTTTATTGAAATATTTTGTAGGGATTGAATTCCCTTTATATGATTCCAAACAGCTCCTTGCACTTCAAAGGATTGGAGTTTCAGTGCAGTTATGTTGATAGAGAAATCACCTATACCATAAAAATCCAATTTTCATTGCTTTAGAAGATTCAAGTCATTGTTAACTACATTGACAACCTAACAAACTAGTAAAGCCAAGAACTTTAGCATTAAACATGCATGAACCATGTTGGATAGAGTGAAATCGCATGCACAAAATCCAACAACTTCCAATGAATGAATGCTCGTGAAAAGACTCCAATTTGGTGTTTGTGTTATATGAATACCCCATAAATTAAGGCTTTTGAGATAAGGTGAATAAAACTATAATTAAGTTTTGTCAGAAAATTAGGTGCAAGACTTTTTTATGTAATATTACCTAGTCGAAGCTCCAAGTGCTTCAATGAATTGTGTGTGTGAGTGAGTGAAAACCAAGATTTCAAGATATTCCCATAAAAAGCGAAATAAACAATCAACCTTTCTAATTCAGATGTTGAAAATACCATGCACCTTACAAAAACACCAAATTGATTGATTCTCTCATCATAAACACTTCTCGAAAAATAAAGGTCACAAATATTTTCCATTTCCTCTCTTCATCTTTTACTAACACAACAACACATGACCACATATTTGGAATTCCTAAAAAATGAGAGAAAATGTTGCACTATTGCATCAAGAAACTCAGTTGGTGGATGCGTGTAGCAATTAGTTCGACTCTCAACTCCACAAGGCCCCCAATCCCCACTCCTTGAGTCCCCCTAGCCCTTAAACAAAAAAATTTACTTAACCTCAACTACTTGTCAATGTCCAATATGTAACATCTAACATCTAACTTCTCATCCATGCTTCTCAATATTATATATCTAACATGGTATGAATATGTGGTCTCAATTTGTAGTCTAAGATTCCATTGAAGAACAATAATATTGTGTCTAACTTGATATGAATCATCTTCCAAAGAAGGGGGGAAATTGTAAATTGTAACTCTAATCGTTATTGCTAATTGTAACTAACATCATGAATTGCAATTCCCTATTGCAAAATTAGTAATTTATAAATATAATTATCATTTTCTTAAATTGTAATTATACAACTGCGAGTTGGTAAATTGTGAAATTGTATTTAAATATTACGTTGCAACTTGTGATTGTAATTGTAACTTGTAAATTGTAATTGATATCATGCATTGCAAACATGAATATAAGATAAATAATGTACATGAACATAAGATAAGTAACATGTATACACTCATTGACATAAACATAAACATAAATAACATACACTCATTGACATAAATATAAGATAAAGTTAACATACATGTGCAGAAACATAAACATGCTTAATACAAATAAATAATATGTACACAAGACATCATATATCCATGAAGAAAAAATATGATGCGAAATAATCAATCAAGTTTATAAAAAAAGTACAACTGTATATGTAGACATAACAATAAAAATAGTGCACAACATGAACACGTGTCATCCAATATGGGGATCAATCCCTTGATGGCCTGTGTGGTCATCCCCAATGCTAGTACCTCCTACACCATTCCCATGGCGTGGGGACAACATGCAATCAAAAATGTTGTCTAAAGACTCGAACTACAAAAATTAAAATTTTGAACTCTGTAAGTTAGTTCTAGATTTAACTAGTACTTAAAATGATAAGAAGACAGATTTTTAAAATTTTAAGTGGATGGATCAACTTATCTGGTTCGATTCCATGGTGAGATTTACCAAATCATCCTATGCGGCATATCCAGGACAATACTAAGCCAAAGGTTCCTCACCAATATTATTGCACCAAGAGTAGCAAGGTGCTCTACAACCTAGTATGGGGGGCATATTTTCATGTACGTAACGTAACACTACAAAAAATAAAAATTAGTTAAAAAATAAATTTATGTCATCTCATACAATAAAAAATTGAAACCAAATGAAAAAGAATAAAAAAAGACATGTCATCTTATAAATAAAAAATTAAAACCAACATAAAATCCACCCAAACTTACGTTTACATTTTAATAAATGTACAAAAGTTAAGATAAAAAAATTACACCTGAAGAAATTGGATCCGTCTTAGTGCTTGGTAGATCTGAGTTTAAGAAGGATCTATGCCAGTATTCCCAATTGCACATGATCTTGTGTATGGCGACATCATGTATGTAATCAATCAAAGAATAATAAATGAACATTATAAATTAAACATAAACTATAATTCTATATAAAATCGAAACATAAGTTATAGTACCTCATTGAATAATGGTCGACGATCGTAATTCGGAGGCGATTGCAGTGTCTCCCACTCCTCTGCGATCCCCTTGCCTCCACCCTATGCAATTTGATCAAGAGACAAGACGAAATCTATGATAAAATAATTGCAATTATACACATGTATGCAACTTACAAGGTTGGGATAAAGGAACTATCATATGTACCATGGGGACATCATTGGGGGAAATGGTTTCCTAGCCAAGCAACAAATAAGTGGAATGGAGTGAATTCATAAAGTTGGTCGTCTGCATGGAGCAACAAAAAACAAATTAGTATTTTACTCAATTTATTATTTTAGATGTACATGTATTAAAGATTATTATTTAATGATGTATTGAAGAAATAGTTAAGTGCATAAATATACCTATTGTGTCGATGACATCCTATATCTCTCATATAGATGGAAGTACGAGTCTCAGAAATGTATAGCATATGACATTAGACACTCATAGTCAAGGAACTGAATATCCAAGTTGTCCATCCATAGTAAATTAGGATCTGTAGGTTGAGGGGGTAGTGTGGACCTCTCCTCCTGCATGGAAACGATAGCATGAAACAATGTAGTGTGCATGGAACCTACCATCAAAGAATGTTCCTCAATTTCGAGTTGTGATAGCTCGACTACATCCCCAGGTCATAGAAGCATATGACTAGGGACAATAATCAATTGAGGAGAGGGTGGTATAATGGCAAGGTCTCTACCATCCCTTAGATGATAATAAGTGCATCCCCACCTGATGTCATAGAAAGGAGATGATGTACTCATGTAATCGATATGCATGTGTAAGACGAAATCTACATTAATATGTTTAGAAAAGTACAAAGAGACCTAGTCATGGTGGGGGGGAATTCCCTGTGCTCCAATATGCCTATCATAAATATGAGGCGCAAAACTCAAATTTGAGATCATGTAGTCAGAGTGGTTGTCCAACAATGCAATCAGGACGGATCTGAAAACAAATTTCCCCTAAAATCCCTTCCCCTTGTTGTGGTTTTCACTACCTCTCGGTTATCAACACCCAATACCTTCTCCCTCCTCCTCTGGAAAGTACCCACCTTCTAGTGGATGTCCAACAACTCATTGACTGCATTGATCATCATGGATGTCAACCATACCGATGGGAAGTCAAGGCGCATGGACTATACCTGCACACACTACAATCTAATCTCATTGATCATGATCCTAGTTATCTCATACTCCCAAGGAGCATCAGAAACGGGATCAACAACTGAGAAATAAATAAATAAATGTATCAGTTAAAGTACAAAACACAGATACAAAATTTAAATATTACTAATAGACTCAAAAAATAAATAAATATGAAATTAATGTACCCATGTGATCATGAACCTCCTTAGTGTGCTCTGAGGGGATCAATGGGTCCTCGCCATCGTGTGAGGCACTGACCACCATGTTTTTATATGGATGATCACCAAACATCCTGGATGGTAGGGTGCCTAGACACAAACAACAATTAATAATTATACACATGTACATGTGTGCAATAATTTTTACTTCTCTATGTAATTCAGTTAAAAAAAACTATATGTAAAAAATTTACATACGAGTCCATTCACGACATGGGGATGATGTTGCAACAATAGATTATCTTGATGATTGCGACTAGTGAAGGGAAGAACACTTCTATGGAGAAGAATCCAAATGAAACAATGAAGAAAAATCATATATTTCATTATTTGAATAAAATGGTGTTATGAGGTTCTGATGTTCTGATGATGGTAACAATAATGATGAGGATTATGAAGAGAACGTAGGATGGTGTCACTACATGAAAATTGTGTCATGATGATGTATCTTATGTAAAACATGACTTGAGTCTACTAAACACCTTTTTGTGGAATGCTCACTTTCCTGTATAGTTTGGACAAAGGTGATTTATAATATTTAGATAAAAGTGGACAGGACTAATGTAATTTCCCCAAAATTTGAAAAAATAAATTTTATTAGGCTAGTTAGTTACTACCTAAACTGTACATTAACTTATCTTCTACGGAATGTGTCAATCTTTGTTTACGAAACCAAAATGTCACAAGTTGTTCTTACCCTTTCTAGATGTTTTCCCGATGTGGTTATTATTGTAATTCTATAATGTGTTTATGTTACTTGATCTGATTTAGATTATTACACTGCTCATTGGTTATTTCTTATCATGCATGTGCATGTATGTGTGTTCAATTTATAGCTTAGTTACTGGTTATAAGTTTTATTTACTTTTTTATGGAAAGTCATGACTTAACTCATAATTGTCAAGGGGTGGAGTGGCAGGACTTGTATCCCTTATAGGATCACTTGGAGAGGTAACTGTTTTTACCTGACGTTACAGGGTTTACTTAGTTCATGTTGAACTAATACATCTCCTCTTCATTTTGTGCAGGTTCATTAGCCGATGAAAACTTGCTACAACAACTAAACATTGACATGCTACCTATGCTAAACTAGGGCCATTGCTTTTGAAGACAAAAGGACCAAAGTCCTATCTTAGCAATTCTTATTACTATTGTTCGTTTTATTGTTTAACACATAGCTGGGGTTTATTTAGACCTATGTCTAACTGGTTAACATTATTATTGTAGTTTTAAGACCTTGTGAACTTTATTCCTATGCTTAGTTTAATTTCTCACACATGATTTGAATGTTTTTATTCCTGTATGTGAAAGGATTAAGTCATAAGACTTATCCATAACGTATTTTAAAGGTTTACATACCATATGATATATGTATGAGGGGCCATTCATGGAATATTCCATATGCCATGAATTTTGGATTATCCTAAGTCAACGGTGCTAATGATGGTGGTTTTGATGCACAAGGCATTTCCAATACCAATTAATGTTTGCGGTTTTGAAACTATAGGAATGATGGAAAATCACGTTGTTAGTGGTGGATAGGGTGGAAGACTAAATGCTCCTCGCGATGGGGCAATATCAACCCTAAGCTGGGTCTGTCATGGATTAATGATTCATTCTCACTGTTTTTTTTATGCTCTGTTCGGCTCTCTAGTTTTTGTCCATGCGTGGAGGTCTGGTTCGCATCTGTGCTTTGGGAAGGTATGCTCTCCATCTCAGTTTGCAGATTTATTACTTGTTGTTTCGGATGGAGGATTGGTATACTTCTAACACTCTCTATTCCTTTGTTTGTAGGTAAAATAGATTCCATTCATGGGCCGTGGTGTCTACTAGACTAACAACGAATACCCTTCATGGGTAAACCCTGTATAAACAAGATTTGAACTTGTTACCTCTGCGTATAGAAGTTTAACAGAGATTTGAGCTCGGTGTTGTAATGATGAATGAATAAATGTTTTGGTTTAAGGGTTTCGACTATGTAAAGTTATGTTTATATTTAAAGACATCCAGAGATGCGTATGATGTTATGGGGTTTATGATGTTTGAGTTTGGCGCCTTCGAGCCATGACTATCACGACTCAACTCTATAATGTATTTTGGGTTGGTAGCTTAAACGTATGTCTTTGATTGTTAATGAAAACTTTTGCATTTTAGTTTTGATGATGGGTCTTTAAATGGTGGCAATACCATTGCTCGCAATGGTGCCTTGAATCGCGACTGTGTAATTTTATTTGTAAATGTTAATGGGTATAAATGTATGCATTCATAGCTGGGTTTTATTTGTTGATACAGTCACTATCTTGGCATGACTATGACCCTATATATTTCGCTTTCGGTATTTAAACATTTGTTGTGGTGTGTTAATGGGGTTCTGTGTATTGGTTTTAATTGACTATGTTTCACTTACAACAGTGCCATTGCTGGCAATGGCACTATTGCCAATTCACAACTGTGTATTTTCTTATGCGCAATGTTTATTAATGGTGATTTAATGATGTATTTTGCTTATATGTGATTTAATTTGGGGATGGACATGAGCTTTGGTTTAACATTGTGAAAGGGATGTCGTAGTTGTGATAGCATAGACAGTGGTTATTTTTACATGCATTGTGTTAATGGATGACTGTTACTTCTTGGCTGGGAGCCTTGATGAAGAAATGTAGCGTGTATATTTTATTTATATTACTCTCTGGAATCTTGACAGGTAAATGATTTTGATTATGGTTAATCCTTCTTGCATTTTAATATCATTAGCGTAGATTATGTGGAAAATTTGTAAGTTAATACATTGTTGATAAACGTTGCAAATCGAACCCTACAGGATTCGATGCCTTTCGTGGTTTTGATGTAACCTCTATTTTTAAGCCATGATCCCACAAGATTCGATCTTGGGCTACGTGGGTTTAAAGTTGTGTGTGTGTGGATTTTTGTTTTGGCATAGGTACCAATAGGATTCGATCCTAAAACCTTTTAATGGATACGATTTTTCTAATGCATTTTGTATTAGGATTATATTTGATTCTTAGTGTGATGCGTTTTTTAGCAATTATATTTAGGTTAAAACCTTATGCATAGAATTTATGCTAGGGCTATAGATAGTAGTTTGGTTGATTATAAATAATATAAGCCTGCTGGAAATTTGAAATATCCCAGCAAGGTAAAGATATAAAGTTAGTTTTTAAAATAGGTTTTTCTCTATTTTAAAGACAATACCTCTATCATAGGAGGATGAAATTAACCTGTAAATGATGAAATAAAATGCGGAGTATAACAGAAAACCAAACCGTCCTATAGATAACATTGAAGGTGTTAGTCCATCATTTATAAATATGAAAAAGGTACGTTTTCCTAACTAGAATATCATGGTTGAATAGATCAAATAACCTAACCTCTCTTTAAAAAAAGACATCTTCTAGGGCATAGTAAATTTAATCTATAAGTGAAGAAAGAAGTAATGCAGAAAATATAACCTAACTTATAGCAGACAGATACTAAATATCTATTCAGAATTTAATCTCCTCTTTTAATAAGAAAACCTGTGTAGCTTGCAAAGGAAAAATCAAGAACCTCATACGTGTAAGATAAAGTTGTTTCAATAACTTAAAATCCTGCACACTCAAATACCCAGCATTAACAAATTCATAGATAGATCTGACCTCTGTTCAGATAACCGAATAACTTGGGAACTGCCACGTTCCTTCCAACCATGACCCGCAACCATTCCTGGTTTCAATCCGGATCCACCCGAGCTGGTTCCAACATGCAAGTAGCTTAGAGCTCCTAAGGTAAGGTTTCCCTATCTGGGATATCAAGTTCTATATCAGTTCTCCTTTTTCCTCTTAGGCAAAATGTTCTCCAAGAACTCTCTTGAATATTATCAAGTAGAATTATGGAATCCTCAAAGGATAGATAGATAGATTGGTAGATGAATCCCCAAGCTTCTCTTTGGCTTGGGTCTTTACAGACAAACTTTTCAGGAAAAGCGGCAGTTAAATCAAGAATAATTTGATTTCTTGAAATAACCCTTTTCATTTACTTTATGTAACTTTAATATTTATTTAGGAACTTTTGACTAGTTCCTACTTTGACTCTTGTATTTATTTTAACATTTAATTATCATTAGTAATAATAATAACATGTGGATCCTTTCTTTACTTCTTATAGTTACTAGTTTTATTACTATGCTTACTCTTTATACATATCATGTGTAAATTTTATATATATACCATTTGTTAACATTTTAACCTTAGGTATCATATAGCATGATCCCTAAACACATGACACTTTTCTTTTAGCTTAGTCACTTTATTTAAGAAGGTCTTCAGGTAGGGGTTAGGTCAACTAGGTTAGGCAACTCTAAACCTCCTTGCATGTTGGATTCCCTCGTATAACATGGTAGTTCTTCAGTATTTGATGAGAGACAAAAATTCAAAATTTCATTTAATCACTTAAAAATAAGTAAGATGAGATCAATGTTTTGTCAGAGTCATTTTCACTCAACATATTAATTCTTTTCGGTATCCCCTAGCACTTATCCAGAGCCCATACTCAACGCTAAAAATAGGGATTTACAAACTTAGTGCAATTCCAGAGTTCCTCGCTCAACACTAATGCTAGGATATATTTGTAGGATACACCTAGGGATACAATGGCCAAGGATCCGATGTTCCAGAGCTTATGCTCAACATCAACTTGGAAGGCTCCAGGGATTATGCCCAACACTTCCAATTTTATCTTTTCATGTGCTTCGGAGCTTCATGCTCAACACAAATGTTTCATAACTCATGTGTTCCATAGTTTCTCGCTCAAAGAAAATATAAATAATCATGTGCTCCAGAACTTCTCGCTCAACACAAACATCAAATACCCATGTGCTCCAGAGCTCCTTGCTCAACACAAAACATCTCATCAATTATGTGCTTTAGGGTCCACGCCCAACACATGAAATCATATATATAAACATATGCAATTGGCTTACGCCCAATATATCAAACAAATCATCATGTTCATATGCAGTGGGGTATTAGGCCCAACATACGAAATAAAACATCAAAGTAACATCATAAGCAATGGGGCTTATGCATATAAGTGTTAGGTCAAAATTCAGGATATTACACCTAAGCTCTCTATTGGTTGTTCTTTTGAATATTGTGGTTTTAAGACCTCATGAACTTTATTCCCATGCTTAGTTTTTATCACACACAATTTGAATGTTTTTGTTCCTGTATGTGAAAGGATTAAGTCATAAGACTTATCCATAAAGTATTTTAAAGGTTTACATACCATATGATATATATTTGAGGGGCCATTCATGGCATATTCCATATGCCATGAATTTTGGCTTATCCTAAGTCAACGATGCTAATGATGGGGATTTCGATGCACAAGGAATTTCCAATACCAGGTCGCATTTGGGGTTTTGAAACTATAGGCATGAGGGAAAATCACGTCGTTAGTGGTGGACAAGGTGGTGGAGTAAATGCTCCTCGAGATGGGGTAATCTCAACCTTGAGCTGGGTCTATCATGGATGAACGATTCATTCTCACTATTGTGTTTATGCTATGTTTGGCTCTCTATTTTTTGTCCATGCATGGAGGTCTGGTTCGCATCAGTGCTTTGGGAAGGCATGCTCTCCACCCGGGTTTGTAGAGTTATTACTTGTTGTTTCGGATGGAGGACTAGTATACTTCTAACACTCTATGTTCCTTTGTTTGCAGGTGAAAGAGCTTCCGTTCATGGTCGTAGTGTCTACTAGACTAACAGTGAATACCCTTCACGGGTAAGCCCTGTATAAACAAGCTTTGAACTTATTACCTCTGCATATAGATGTTTAACAGAGCTTTGAGCTCGGTGTTGTAATGATGAATGAATAAATGTTTTGGTTTAAGGGTTTTGACTGTGTAAAGTTTTGTTTATATTTAAAGGCGTCCATATATCCGTATCAAGTTATGTGGTTTATGATGTTTGATTTTAGCGCCTTCGGGCCATGACTGTCACGACTCAACTCTGTAATGTATTTTGGGTTGGTAGCTTAAACGTATGGATTTGATGGTTAATGAAAAATTTTGCATTTTAGTTTTGATGATGGGTCTTTAAATGGTGCCAGTACCATTTCTCGCAATGGTGCCTTGAATTGTGACTATGTAGTTTTATTTGTAAATGTTAATGGGTTAAATGTGTGCATTCACAACTGTTTTTTATTTGTTGATACGATCACTAGCTTGCCACGACTGTGACCTTATGTATTTCTTTGTTGGTATTTAAACATTTGTTTTGGTGTGTTAATGGGTTCTACGTATTGGTTTTAATTGACTCTGTTTCACTTATAGCAGTGCCATTGTTGGCAATGGCACTCTTTCGAATTCATGACTGTGTATTTTATTATGGGCAATGTTTATTAATGGTGATTTAATGATGTATTTTTCTTATCTGTGATTTAATTTGGGGATGGTTGTGAGCTTTGGTTTAACATTGAGAAAGGGATGTCGTAGTTGTGATAGCATATACAATGGTTATTTTTACATGGATGAATGTTGCTTCTCGGCTATGAGCCTTGATGAAGAAATGTAGCATGCATATTTTATTTATATTACTTTGTGGAATGTTGATAGGGAAACAATTTTGATTATGGTTAATCCTTATTGCATTTTAATGTTGTTAGCGTAGATTATGTGGAAAATGTGTAAGTTAATACAACCTTGATAAATGTTGCAAATCGAACCCTACATGATTTGATACCTGTTGTGGTTTTGATGTAACCTCTTTTTTTAAGCCAACAGGATTCGATTTTGGGCTACATGGGTTTAAAGTTGTGTGTGTGTGGATTTTTGTTTTGGCATAGGTGCCAACAGAATTCGATCCTGAAACCTTTTAATGGATACGGTTTTGATAATGTGTTTTGTATTAGGATTATGTTTTATTCTTAGTGTGATGGTAGATAATATGATTATGATTTAAGATAAAATCGTTCCTACAGGCCTTAGAGATCTCGATAGCTTGGAATTCGATGTGGTTAAAGTTATAAAATGGAAATGATTTATTTGTAGTTTGTTTATGATATTTTATTTAAAGTTTCAGCAATTATATTTAGGTTAAAACCTTATGCATAGAATTTATGCTAGGCCTATAAATAGTAGTTTGGTTGATTATAAATAATATAAGCCTGCTAGCAATATGAAATCTTCCAGCATAGTAAAGATATAAAGTTAGTTTTTAAAATAGCTTTTTCTTTGTTTTAAAGATAATACCTCTACCAGAGAAGGATGAAATAAAATGCAGAGAATAATAGAAAACCAAACCCTCCTATAGATAAAACTGAAGGTGCTAGTCCATCATTTATAAATATGAAAAAAATACATTTTCCTAACTAGAATATCATGGTTGAATAGATAAAATAACCTAACCTCTGTTTAAAAGAAATACATTTGCTAGGGAATAGTATTTTTAACCTATAAGTGAAGAAAGAAGTAATGCATAAAATATAACCTAACTTATAGAAGACATATACTAAATATCTATTCAGAATTTAATCTCCTCTTTTAATAAGAAAACCTGTGTAGCTTGCAAAGGAAAAATCAAGAACCCCATACCTACAAGATGAATTTGTTTCAATGGCTGAAAATCCTGCACACTCAAATACCCAGCATTAACCAATTCATAGAGAGATCTGGCCTCTATTCAGATAACCGAATAACTTGGGAACTACCACGTTCCTCCCAACCATAACCCAGAACCATTCCTGGTTTCAATCTGGATCCCCTCGAGCTGGTTCCAACATGCAAGTGGCTTAGAGCTCCTAAGGTAAGGCTTTCCTATCTCGAATATCAGGTTCTGTGTCATTTCTTTTTTCTCCTCTTAGGAAAAATGTTCTCTAAGAACTCTCTTGAATATTATCAGGTATAATTATGGAATCCTCAAAGGATAGATAGATAGATTGGTAGATGAATCCCCAAGACTCTCTTTGGCTTGGGTCTTTATAGACAGACTTTTCAGGAAAAGGGGCAATTAAATCAAGAATCATTTTATTTCTTGAAATAACCCTTTTCATTTACTTTAGGTAATTTTAATATTTACTTAGGAACTTTTGACTAGTTCCTACTATGACTCTAGTAGGTATTTTAACATTTAATTATCATTAGTAATAATAATAACATGTGGATCCTTTCTTTATTACTTATGGTTCCTAGTATTATTACTATGCTTATTCTTTATACATATCATGTGTAAATTATATATTTATATATATACCATTTGTTAACATTTTAACCTTAGGTATCATATAGCATGATCCCTAAACATTTGACACTTTTCTTTTATCTTAGTCACTTTCTTTAATAAGGTCTCCAGGTAGGGGTTAGGTCAACTAGTTTAGGAAACTCTAAACCTCCTTGCATGTTGTATTCCCTCGTATAACATGGTAGTTCTTCAGTACTTGATGAGATACCGAAATTCAAAATTTCATTTAATCACTTAAAAATAAGTAAGATGAGATCAATGTTTTATCAGAGTCTTTTTCACTCAACATATTAATTCTTTTCAGTAACTCCTAGTGCTTATATAGAACCCATACTCAACGCTAAAAATAGGGAGTTGCAAACTTAGTGCAATTCCAGAGCTCCTTGCTCAACACTAATGCTAGGATGTATTTGTAGAATACACCTAGGGATACAATGGCTAAGGATCTAATGCTCCAGATCTTATGCTCAACATCAACTTGGAAGGCTCCAGGGATTATGCCCAACACTTCCAATTTTATCTTTTCATGTGCTTCAGAGCTTCATGCTCAACACAAATTTTTCATAACTCATGTGTTCTAGAGCTTCTCGCTCAACAAAAATATAAATACTCATGTGCTCCAGAGCTTCTCACTCAACACAAACATCAAATATCCTTGTGGTCCAGACCTCCTTACTCAAGACAAAACATCTCATCAATTATGTGCTTCAAGGTCCACGCCCAACACATGAAATCATATATATAAACATATGCAATTGGCTTATGCCCAATATATCAAACAAATAATCATGTTCATGTGCAGTGGGGCCTTAGGCCCAATATACCAAATAAAACATCAAAGTAACATTATAAGCAATGGGGCTTATGCCCATAAGTGTTAGGTCAAATTTCAGGATATTACACCTAAGCTCTCTATTGGTTGTTCTTTCGAATACTTACTAAAAAATAGATACATAACTTCCCTCAGCAATGAATTTAAGAATTTTTGAATATTTTTGTCAACAAGTACAGGTGAATAGTTTCAAAATCCTCTATTTATATAAATATTTTCACATGATTGATGGAGTACAAATACACAGGAAGAGCTTCTAACTATGTAAGGAATTTTGTTTCTTCAATGGGATTTCCATATTTTTTAGGTTTATGAAACTCCAAAACAATTGTCCACTGGGCATCGAGCAAAGTTTCTCTCAAAGTGATTGTTCTAGAGGAGTGGTTTTGGTCACTGGATATAAGCTACTAGATCTTGACATGGTTGAGGCCTAGTGAAACCTATGTCATAGGAAGTAAAAGACGTTTTTATGCATCTACGATCAAGAGAAACATTTTGAACTATTACAAATGACCTCTTGAAATGATCCTTGGCCTTAGAATAGGGATAAGGGAAGAATCAAGAGGAAATAACATTGGGTATGAGTCTTACAGCCATAAACATGATAAATGGAAGAAACCCAAATCAATAAGAGATTGCAAACCACCACATAGGACCCCTTAAGTGTATCTTGGTGTAAGAGTGGCTATATCCTAGACCCATTAGGAAGTTTTAAGAACTAGACATAATTCTCAATGGCATTGACATGTTTGAGGTAGGAAACCTAGACCTTAGGACCTAAAAGAGTATTTTCGCTATCCATGGGAAAGAATAACACTCTGAACCACTACATATGACCTACCTAGGATATCCTTTACCTCTATGTGGGAACATACCAAAAAAATTAGGTGGTTTTTAGTATGTATAGGTATTAGGGTAGTATCATGAGGAAAAATATAATAATGATGATCAAAATAGCAAATATGACCTCCCATTGGTATCAATGTATTTTGAATGGGAATGGGGATGTACCTAGTGATAGGATGTTTTGAGGACTAGGTGACCTTCAACATGGTTGGGTGAAGAAACTTAGCGATTGGATTCTAAGGGAATCTATTAGTCATCCATGGGAATGAACAACACTTTGTGCCAACCATATTTAAGCACATTTCGTTTACATTGAGGATATAGCCAAGTTTAAAAAATACGCTTAATCCACAACACATGACCTCTTCAACATATATCCTTTGCTTACATTGAGGATATTGGTAATACATTAAAAGGTTTGAGTAGTAGGTATAGGTATATGGCTATGGACTTGATTGGGGTGAAAACCTAGACTTTTGTCACTAAATTAATATTAAAGAAATCAAATCCCAAGAATGATTACTCAAAACAAAATGTATGACCTCCCTAGGAGATATTTGGTCTCTGATTAGGACTAACGAGTTTAAATAACTTGCTATGTGTCACTAAGTTATCAATATGGTCAATGGAGGAACATTGACCTTTAAGAACTAGGTATTTTTAACTTTGATTCTATGATCCTAGAATTTAAAGTTATAATTTTTTTCAAGGTACACCCACCCACCCACCCACACACACAAACATACCAAAACACACACACACACACTAAATCTAAATTATAAAACACAATTAAAAAAAATCTAAATTATAAAACACTAAAAAGTACAAAATCTAAATTAAATTATTAATTAAACTAAATTATTTAAATCTATATTACAAATATAACTAATGAAAATAATTACTTTTACAATTATTTTTTAAGATACACTAACTAATTTACAAAAATAAATTTCAAACAAAACAAATTCACTAATGTTTTAAGGGTTTAATAGTTGTCTGAGCCTACCTCGTCGTCTGGAGGCCATGGCAATAGGAGGGGCTCGTAAGTGGTGGTTGTTGGTGATTCCTTGACCCTCGTTCGATCTCAGAAGCCCTCAGTCAGGCTTCTTCATGTTGCTCAATCAAGACTTTAAATAGTGAATATAAACCATTGGAAGTCGTTTTCCATTTTTAGAACACTTTTCAAAAACTTGAACAAGACAGTAGCTCGATCAAGCTATTGTCTCGATTGAGATCCTAACCCTCATTCGAGCTCTGTTGCTCGATCGAGGGATAAAGAAAAGCTTGATCGATGGTTTGATTGAGCGCTTGGTTTATCCCTCAATTAAGCTTTTAAAAGCTCGATCGATGACCTAAAAGAAGCTTGATTGAGTTCCTTTATTTCGCCCTTCGTTTCCCAAAAAAATGTTACCCATCTTCAAGGTAACACACATTTCTATTTTCTCTATAATATCTCTAAATTATAGTTCATCAATTTTATTTAAAACTTGCCAAGAAAAATTACCTAACATGCATGTCAAGCACTAAGTCAAATTATAAAAATGTGGAGGTTATCTCCTTCCTACTTGTTTGGTGGCTATGCTTGTACACGAATCTTTAGTGAAGTGAATGAGCCCTTTGTAACTACAAATATTCGAAAGTAATTTTCTAAAAAAAATTGTGAACAACATGAACATAACATATCCCACCATAAAGATGTAATAATTATGAACATTAAAATGGTCAATGGGATGAATAATGTTGGAATTAAAAAATTGAAAACATCAATGATGTGGATAGCTAAATTGAAAAGGTTCTATTTGGGAAACTTGGTTAGGTGTTCAAAATGTTAAGGATTTACACGTCTTAGGGTTAAAAGTTACACATAAAACCAGAGTGAATACAAATGATATTTGCTAGGTGGATATAGTAAAAAGGATGAGTTATAATACTCAAATCAAACACGAAGATCAATGGTCAAATATAGTTGTTTGTGACATTGTTAAATATAATAAATGATATTGCCATGGAGAAGAGTACATTATTTAGGGTCGACCAAAATTTTGTCAAATCATGTATTCATGGAGAAGATCTCAATATAGAGTCGGCGAAAATTTTGTGAGAAATGATTTGGTGGTGTGCTTTCTAGACCAGGTATTTCTATCATATTCATGACGTAGTCAATATTTATGAGGTTTGTACTTAGGAATATCCATGGATATAGTTAAACTAATAATTTCAATTTCACTTTAACTTATAAGAATCATAAGTTAAACTAATAGTTAACTTTAACTTATATGAATATCCATGGATATAGTTAAACTAATAGTTAACTTTAACTTTAAATTATAAGAATCATAATATTATTGAATTTAAATGTGGAATTTTTATATTACAAGAATTTTGGAATGGAATTATTTTTGAAAAATGACAACTTATTATAATTGAATGGTCAATGAAAAGTGAGGATAATTACGGCTCCTATTTATGAATGTAAATTAATTTATCATGGTTTAACCACACTATTTAAAATAACTTTTTCTGTGGTTGTCAACAGTTAACTTTTATTCGTTTTACTTTTGCTAAATGTCTATCAACTTTGAGTTATGACTATGTTTTTGTTACATCAAAGGAGGACAAATCTTTAAACTATCAACAACAATTTTTATTTAAAAACCAACTACATTAAGAAAAACATTTATGTAACTTAATATTTTTAAATAATAAAACTAATATATACATATGAGCTATACATGAATACATATATGGGTCTCTTGTTTTTTTGATATATCATATTATATGGGATAATGGTTTTCATCATATTTTTAAATATATTTAAAAAAATTAATGAAATATGGACAATATGATTTAAAATAATATAAATTTTAGATTATGATTTTTTTCTCTAAATAATAATAATAATGAAAACATTAAATTAAAATTAGTGTTCTTCTACTCCAAGTTTCTCTTATATTTAATTTAGGTCAGCATGTGTTTAAATAATAATAATAATGAAAACATTAAATTAAAATTAGCGTTCGTCTACTTCAAGTTTCTTATATATTTAATTTAGGTCACCATGTGTTTATTTAGTGGCGTACTTTACAAAAATGATTTTCAAATGTTTCAACTTCTAGTTGGAGTTGCCTTTGAATGGCAATTATACTTTTACTTTTAGTGAGTGCTTACCTTTACATACTAGATCTTTCTAGGTACACCAAGAATCAGTGTTAAAATTTGATAGATAAATAGTTGTCATTTGCTATTTTACACGTCAAAAAATTGCTACTGAGTAGAACTAAACGCCATTGATGAAGTGTGAATTCTAATTTCAATTGTCATTTTGAAGTGGATACACAGACACGCACACACACACATTTTCCATGGTTCTCGTGTCTCTCCTTGTTTGGTAAACTTGATCCGGTTATGTTTTTTTGGGTCCATGGTAAGCCATTGTATTGCTTGTGAAGAAGTCTATTTAAAGATTTTCATGATAAACTTTCTTTATCATTATGTATATGCTTAGTTTAATCATTATGATTTTTATATTTCTTTTTGTTTATTATATTTGTGTAAAGCTTTTGTTTTTGTATTATATGAGGAAAGCTATGAGAATTCAATGTTTCGTATAGTTATTATAAATGTTATTTAAAAAAATCAAATATTATTATGACATGTAAAATTAATATTTAAATGTCAAATGAAAGGCAATGTCAAAATTAAAACATCATATAAAAATTTCTTAACGTGCAAGGTAGGATGTCAAATCTCAACCCTCCAAAAAATGCACAAATTTTATACTATTTGTTTAATGTTAAATATTTTCATTCTCACATATTCTAGACATAATTTTATATTCTTTTGAAATACATATAATGATTAATACACATTTTTATATTTTCGTTAAACATATAAAGCTAGTAAATATAGAGTTTGTATTATTTCATAATTATAGTTATAATACAGATTTCGATCAATATGGAAGAATTTATGATAATTTCATATTTGTCATCTCAAAACCTTAACCACATAAAGAAGCTTCATTAAAAAGTAAGAATATGTCTACATAAAGAAGCTTCATTAAAATGTGAGAAACTTTCTTCAAGAACTTAATAGTTATATTTTTGGGTTCTTACTAGGAAGATGTACTTTATGGAGAATCCAATGGTCAGATGGTATTGAATACTACATCCATAGCATAAAGTCATTATGGAAAACATCTTGGAGATGTTCCTATTCTGGAATTTAAGAGATGATGACGCCATGTGGTGGGAGTTGCTTAACTATGACAAAATAAAAGCACTTTCATATGAAGTTGTTGACCCTAGGAAATTTTAGAAAAAATTGGATACTAGTTTTGGAAAATCACTGTGGTGTGAACGGTGTATTGGAGAAGTGGTTTGACAAAGTGGACAACTTCAAATAAGTTGCCAAAATTCCAAGAAGTTGAGTTGTTTTGATGAAGTACAATCACATATTTGGTTAGGTGGTTAAGAATTTTTGTCCACTTACATTATTAGGATTGGGTACTAGATACAGGGTGAAAAGGCTATGGAGAGCCTGTAAATATGTAATGGTATGGGAATTTGGGGGTAAGAAAGTTTTGGAGAAAAATATACATGTTTTTCTATGATCTGAATGTGATGTTTTGGGTTATGTCGACGTATGAACTATAGAGAGTCACAAGGGTGATGGGTAAACATGGGTTGAGTTATAATTGTTTCAACAAATGGTTCGATTCCCAGGACCAGGATCTATGTCGAAGCGGAATGTGGACATGGAATCCATCGAAGTTTAAGAGTGAGGCTTAGGTTGATCAGAAGGAAAGAGAGTTTTATTAACAAGAAAACAAAGATACACGACTGAATTTGAAAGAGTGGTTACATAAGTACGTTTATTTTGATATCCACAAAGAGGAATGGTTGTCTAGGTTTACCCTCCAAAAGAGGTGTTTCCAAGGGGGTGAGCCTAAAATTTGGATGCTTGAGTTGATTAAATGGCTGAAAAGTGTGAATAACAAGAGATCACATGTTATCAATTATTGGGTTGATAGTATTATGGATAGATACATCACCAAGTTTGTTGTCAACACTATCAAGTCTTATAGTGAAGCAGAGAGGAATATCTTTAAAGGGACATGAGGTACGTATCTAAGATCTCTAAAGTTGTGGATTAAAAGGATATTGTGTGAAAGAGGGGTCTTGAGGATGAATTTCGACGAGTAAAGCACTTATGCAGGGTGGGAATGGGTGTCAATTAGACAAAGGTTGGGGAGAATGTGTGGAATAAGATGAAATGATAAGAAGAGAAGATAGAGAGAGAGGTGAAGAGTGTGGGTTCCTATGGAGTGGGAAGAGATTCCAATTGAACAAGAGGATGATAACTCTAACAAGGAGAGAGAGTTGCACTCCAACCAGAAGGAGAGACTACAAACCAGTACCATAGCTTGACGAAGATTCTTATGAAGAAGAGGAGGAATACGAGCTTATTTCAAAAGAAGAACCTACAATTCCATCTCAAACTTGAGGCGAGGGCATACCCATGACCCCATGTACATATCTAGAGTCAGAGGTAAGGCCTAATATTTCATCACAGGTTTTCCAAACCAGTCAAAATAATGGTAATAGTCAGAGTAGTGAACCCCCAAATAGTAAACCTCCAAGTGGTGGTCCTTTAAATTCAAGCTAGTTAGTTCCGTAAAGGTGTAGAATGGAGGGGCATGATGTGAAGTTTCCTTTTTTCCATGGAAATGGATCAGAGAATATAGAACAACATTGGTTCCTATGTGAAGAAAAGTGGACTATTAAGTAGGCCTAGGATGATTCTATCAATAAATCCTAGATGACCACAACTTTCATGGGTGGTGCTCTAGATTGCTACATGAATTTTTTTGTTGTTCTAGTTGGATCCCCACAAAAAATGCTAGAAGACATCCAATATATACTAAACGATGAGTTCAAAAAGTTGAAGTCTGGGTCACAGTTTATTATATAATTGAAGGAGATTAAGTAGTCTCCAATTGAATCAGTATGAGACTTTGACCAAAGGTTCAAGAAATTAATGACTAAGGCAATTTTTCAAACGTCATATGTTCAGCACAAAGAAGGGTTCATAACTACATTATTACCACACATCTGACTCCCTTTGATGCAATAGAGGAATGTATGTCAATATGAAGCTTTGTATATTTCCATGAAGTTAGAGGCATCACCATTCAAAGAAACCGGTGCCAGGATGGTTCAGATCTAGTTGCAATTATCCAATTTGTCACTGTAGATTCAAGACATAAAGAAGAGAACAGAAATCCAATAAGAAGTTTGGTGCACCCAATGAAAAACATAAGGACACCATAAATACCAATGCCTGACATTTTAAGAATATTTACTCGTAGGTGCACCTAATCCACTAAAACATTCAAGCATGTCATACTGAAAAATGTGTCATATTTGAGGCCACCATTTGGAGGAGTGTTATTTACTTTATAAAATTGTAAGTACACCCCAGAACCTATTTTATAAATTTTTTCGATATTGTAGGGCATGATGAAAATGATTATCAAGCATATCAGGTGCTCACAAAACACACAACGAATACTTATCTGGTGAAAGGAGAAGAGCAAGATGAAAGAAGTAATGTACAATTTAACTAGCCAAGGGGTGAATTCCATGGATATGGACAAGGAGGATTTGGTCGAGGTAGGGGCCAACTGATCTACTATAACCGTGGCTATCCAGGACATTATGCAAGAGATTGTCAGAAACCTACCTCTGCATGTTCGTATTGTAAGGCATTGGATCATACTATTGAAGATTTCCCACTCATTGCAAAGTGCCAGGTGGAGAAATATTAGAACCATATCCAAAACCTGAATCAGAAGGTTCAAAAGATCACAATCAGGATGAGATAGAAGACGCCTACTATCGGTGTGGTTACCAGAGGAGGAGATGCGAGATTAGATGATAGATGGAATCATAGGCAAGAATAAAGGGTTCAACCAACTGCACAATCATCAAATACCATTCGATGTCCAAAAGAGAAGGGAGTTTTCTTTGAATCCCATGATGAATTTATGTAGAGATAAAAGGGAGCCTTGACTTCTGCTATTCCACCAATACTTGATGAAGGGTCTGTTTACGACATGCCACCTTACTTCGATCGATGTGTCCTAGATAAATCACTAGGGAATGTAACTTTTATGAGAAACTTCTTCAAATTTTCTATCTCTAGTTGAAGATGAAACATTCGTACGAGAATTGCATAGTTTACTAGAGGAGTCAGAAGAATAAGTTAGACAAGAAAAGGAAGTGAATCACATTCACAAGAAAATAAAGGCTAGGAGAGAGTTGCAGTTGAATGCAAAAATCAGGGATTATGACATGGACTTTGTCATATTAGATCTAGGCTAAGATGTTAATATTCTTACTAAGAAGGAATGGGAATGTTTGGCGAAGTTGAAGTTGGTGTGTTCTTGGATTCAACTTAAATTTACTTATTAATAGAAGGTGATACCATTTGGAAGAATAATAGGAGTTCATGTCAATGTGGAGGGACTACACATTTTTGCAAAATTTGAGGTCATAGAAATTTTTGAAGTACCAATCCTTACATTGCTGGGTATATATTGGGAAATTGAAAATTAGACCATTAGTAACTTCAAGAAGAGAGTATTTTCATTTGAAAAATTAGAAATCAAAGTTGTGGCACCTTTGGATCCTTTGGAAGGATAGAGATATGTCAAACCTATAAGAGGATAATATGATGTTGGTGAGATAGAAAATATTTATTAAATTTCTTCTCGAATGGATGATTATGTTAATCCTACAACAGATGGAACGCTAAGTTGGAGGAGTGATAGTTCATGTTTATGAATGTGTCAAGGCTCTAGATAACTGACATAACATATTGCATGAGGTTTCAATGTAAAGGTGTTCTCAAGTTACCAAATCATTGCGCTAGTTGGAATGGAGGTATGTGACTCACCCATATATGAAGGATTTCCCAATCTTGATACGTTTACTATTGATTTTGGAATTAAGGTGTCAGAGAAACAACGACTACTGGCATTACATATGGCTCTAAAAGCTACTTTGGCAAGGTGGTGGGATATTCATAAATAGTCTATATCATCTTGGTCACATTGCATAAGATTACTATAATACAGTTTGGCAAGGGAATCTCATATGTTGGTGAGAAATATAACGGGTTGACCAATCCTATTAACCATCTTACTACCTATAACATGACATGGAATATTATACCAAAGAAAGAATGGGTACAAATGTTCATACACACATTGGATACACTACCAAAGGATTGTTATATGTCCCTGGAGCTTCGACAAGGGACTACAAAGTGGGATGATCTAGCTAGAATTTTCAGGCAAACCTTTAGTTATGGAGATGAATTCCAATGGTAGATGCATCCCTCTTTAGGAAAACATTTATTTTTAGGAAACATTAGTAGCAACCTCTAATTTTCCTCAATGGACTGCGACAGTTGAAAGCTTTGATGGAGTGTTACAATGTTTTAGGGGATCTTGAATATGATAATCCATGAGATGTGCATATTCTAGAGTTTGAAGGGAAATGAAATTTAGAATCTCTACGAATTTCATCCAATAAATTATTGAAGTGGCTCAAGATAAAAAAGGTAAATATCTGTTCTCTTGAAAATACAAAATTGGCAAACAATGGTGATTATTGGGATGATGAGACAATAGGTAATATTATAGATCCACTACTTGAATTCCAAGACTTATTTCCTACCAAGTTTTATGAGATGAAAGGAATTGTTGGATACCTTAGAGAAATGAATATTTCTTTGAAGCCAGGCGCTAAACCTGTTAAGGAAATGTCATACAATTTTAACCCAATTTACAAGGAAAAAGTTAAAGAAGAGCTCGAAAGAATTTTGGATGACAGTATCATAGAGCCTATCAAAGAGTCAAAAATGGATTATTCTGATGGTAGTCAAAGACAACAAGACCATTGATGTTCGAATCTGTGTTGATTTATGGAAGTTGAATGATGCATGTTTACATGATCCCTTCACCACACCATTTATAGACGAAGTGCTAGAAAGTGTTGGAGGTCAAGAAGCATATTCATTCACTAATGTATTTCCAGGTATCATCAAATAAAAATTTATAAAGAAGATCGACACAATAATACTTGTTGGCCCTAGGACAAGTTAGGCATAATTCAACCAGAATTATGCTCAGGAAGATAAAGAATCTAGATGCAAGAGAAGATGCGATGGAAGAGAGGTTGCAACAAGAGTAGCCAATGAAAGAAGAGGAGTTGCAACAAGAGTAGCAATGACTGAAGGAACCGACACAGAAGAAGAATCAAGTGGTTGAAAAGGACAAATCGACTGATCATGGGTAAAAGCTAGTTATAATAAAGAAAACTTTTGATAATAAAGCATCATTGCATTTTGGGCCGATAGTGCCTCTTGTCAGTTGTAACTGAATGCAAAAGAATAGAATGACAACCTTTCGGCTAACAGAAAAGAGTCAGTTGATTAGGAAAGGTAGAAGATTATAAAAAGGAGAACCCAAGGTGTGTGTGGGACTGATGTTGGTTGTTGATTGTTTTATTGGTCATTAGTAAGCTGAGAACAAAAGAAGAGAGAGTTGTTTTAGATAAGAGAACTGATCGAGGTTGTGTGATAATTGACTGTGTTAGGAGAAGTACTTAGACCTAAAACCAGAGAGCAAGAGAGGAGAGAAGTATGTATAATTTGTAAATAATACTTAGAAAATATTCTGCAATATGAGTGCACAAACAAAAGGTGCTAACATATTTCTCGAGGTTGTGTGAGAATTGAACATGTTAGGAGAAGAAGAGGAGAAGTACTTAGACCCGAAACAAGAGAGAAAAAGAGGATAGAAGTATGTATAAGTTGTAAATAATACTTATAAAATATTATGCAAGATGAGTGCACAAACAGAAGGTGCTAACATATTTCTCATGCTAGATGAAGAATTCCTTTGTGTTTTTTCCTATATGGGTTTCCACGTTAACCAGTGCCTCTATATATCTTGATTGATGTGTTTATGTTAAATGTATGCATATAGATAATAAGTAGATATGAATGTGTCACATCCCTTCTGTTTATGAATAATATCATGTTTGTATGTGTCGCATTGTTTATTGAATGAATCTATGATATCTCCTTCATGTTGAATGCTGCAAGATGTGTCAACTAGTAAATACCCTGTTAACTTGAATGAATATACAAGGAGTAAGCGGTATAAAACCTTACTTTTTTCAAGAGATGTAATAAGGTACAACAAGAGTAGAAATCCCCACCTAACTGTAGAAACCTGGTTCTGGCGATTCTGCATAATGATACCTCGGGTGAGATTGCATCTGCGTCGCAGGTGCTGCCAGTTGAGCCCTGATCTGTCGGGTCGATATCTGATTCCTTGTTGATGATTGAGGATATGAACTTGGGTCGAGTGGAGGAGAAATCCAAAACCACTTTTTCAATAGAGTGGGGTTGATTCCAATATACAGTAATTCCCTTTAGTCTAAAGAATGCCCCTGCAATTTTTTCTAGAATAGTTGTAGCTTTTTTTAAATAATTTATTCATAAGTTTCTGGAAGGTATATTTTGATGATTGGACAGTGTATGGTGTGATCACAAATCACATTAAAAGCTTAAGGCTAATGTTGGATCTTGTAGGCAATATCATATTTATTTAAAATTGAAGAAATGTATATTTTGTGCTCCATTTGGTATACTTCTGGGTCATGTAGTCTGTAAAGAGGGGTTGTTGATGGATCTTGCAAAGATCGCTCTAATAGTGGACTTACCTCCACCAAATTTAATAAAGCAAATAAGAACCACATTAGGGAATACATGATACTATCGTAAGTTTATCCGAGGATATGCAGATATTACAGACCCAATGAAGAAATTGTTAAAGAAGGATGCCAAGTTTCATGGAACGAGGACTGTTAGAAGATCCTTGACACACTGAAAAATAAAATGATTACAACACCAGTTCTGGTATTTCTTGACATGATAAAATAATTTCATGTACATGTTAATGCATCTTCACTTGCTCTGGGTTCAGTACTAACTCAACCAGGTGAAGGTTCCATTGATCATACAATTGCATTTGCTAGTAGAAAGCTATTGACAACAGAAAGGAATTACACTACAACAAAGAGGGAAGGATTATCTATGGTGTATGCTTTGTAGAAGTCATGCATTATTTTCTAGGGGGGGATTTTAATATGTTTACATATTTCTTTGCTCAAAATTAACTCGTCAATGATCCAAATTTGGGGGGAAATATCCGTCAATGCATTTTCTTGTTATAGGAATTTGATTTCGATATTCTAGTCAAGCCAGGAAGGCTAAATGCAGTTCCTGACCATTTGTTGAGGTATGAAATATGAGAGGAACCAAATCACTTAGAAGAAAACCTACCATGTGCACAAATCTTTTTAGTAAGAATGGTTGATGAATACTTTGAAGATATTGTACATTTTAAAACTATGAAGATGGAACTAGAAGGATATTTCATAGCACAAAAGAAGCAATATATTATTAAATATGTAGATTATTAGTTGATGGCTGGTCATTTTTATAAGTTAAAAAAAAAGTATATTGGATCGATGCTTCTTGGAGCATTAGCGACCAATGATCTTGGTTGAATATCATGATGGGGTGGAAGGAGGACACTAGGTAGGGAAAGTGACTACAAAAAAGATACTGTATGATAGATTGTGGTGGCCTATATTGCATAAGAATGCAAAGGAGTACTATAAGACCCGCGATGTATGTTAGAGGATCGAGAAACCATTAAGGAAAGATTGAATTCCTTTGGTTCCACATATAACATTGCAAGCCTTCAAAAAACGGTTTTTTGATTTTGTGGGTCCAGTTTATCCACCTAAAAAAAGGATAGGAGCAAGATACATTATAATTGCGACAAACTATTTAACTCGATGGGCTGAGGCTACACCTGTAAAATATTGTAGTGTTGTGATTCCCATTTGAGAATGGAGACAAGAGGTTTGGATTCCCTTGATTTATACTGAGAAATCCGGGTACTCACTTCATCAATAAAACTATTGAGGAACTTACAAAAGAATTTCAAATTTATCATAGGAAGAGTACCCTCTATCATCCACAAGCAAAAGGTATTGTTGACGCATTCAACAGTATTCTTGAACATACTTTGACAAAAGTTTGTAATGTGAACTGTGATGACTAGTATTTGAAGGTTCCTACAATATTATGGGCCTACATAATGACATTAAATAAAGTGACAAGTCAGACACCATTCAGGCTGGTATATGGGAAATAAGCTATTATGACTATAGAATACATTGTACCAAGTTTGAGGATTTTTTCCTTCATCGATTTTAATGATATTGATTCTATTGAATAAAAGCTATTGAAATTACTATATCTAGAAGAAGACATATTCATCGCATGATTCCAACAACATGTTCACAAAGAAAGAGAGAAGGCTTGTCATGATTGCCACATCGCAAGGAAGTAGTTCTAGTGAGGAGATTTATTTCTCATCTATGACAATAAATTCTTCAAACATCCTGGGCCTCTACAAAAAGCTAAATGGTGAGGCTCTTAAAGTATTAGTTAATGGGGTCAGCTAAAACCTTATAGGGATAGTCATGCATTCTGTTTTTAAATTTGTATGAAGTAAAAAAAAACCGAGAAACCCCACCTTTTCCTTGTGTCGAAGTCTTGTACATATGTCAAAGTCTTTATGGCATCTAGGATAAGGTAGTTTTCTGTCAAGGTTGTGTATTTTCAAATTAAGCTCATGTGCCATTCAATGTACTTGTGTCGAGGTAGATCACTAAGTTGTTGAAGTTAGCACCCTGTCGACGTTGTAGTTAATGCACAATAATAAATGCTTTTAAGGTAGAAGTAGTGGTGGTGTTAGTGAGAGATTGATAAATGCTAGAAAAGACTCAAGTGTGTGAACATATTAGCCACCACCCTCATAATCATTTCAAGGATTTAGTCGTATTCATTGAACATTCAATTTGGTAAGAAAGGCACGTGTGGAAATTAATTCAAAAAGAATGCTTCCAACCAATTGGAAACTCATTGTGTTGAGATGTTGAAGTGTGTTGAGCAAGATAGACTTTGCACCATAGCTTGAGGTCGAGTTCACCTAGTAATTTATTAAAATGTAGGTCAATATTTCCAACACCAATGATTTCCAAGGACTTGTTGAAGAGGTGAGGATGCAACAATATAATCCCATTATTGAAGAATAGCTCGAGGTTTTGTCGCCACAGGTTCCAACCAACATGCCAAGGAAAAAGAGAACTACAAATCACCAAGGGAGTCTTAAGGAATGCAAAAAAGGAAGATACGATGTTGAGGCCTCTCGGTCTGGGTCTGTGACATTACTACCTAGGAACATTCCACCATGGAAAATGGATGCACCCTATGTATGAATCATGAAGAATGATAAACATATTCTAGAGACACCCCCATCCCAAAATGTATTCATGTGTAAGGGGGTATTCTTCCTGAAATTCATAATTTATCTTATGCAGATCATGATTTGGTGAAGTACACCAAGTTCCACACAAAGAATTACATGAAAATGCTTTTCTTGACACCAAATATGCCATTGGATCTTGAGCCTATTGAATGGGCTCCAGGGTTGCAGAGATCAATAATTTTGTCACTGATGCATTTGCCACACTTTGTACACACTTTGGAAGTAAATGCATGAGTCAAGTAGTTGTTGGTTTTCTTCCATGGTGGTTTTTAATGGCTATATAAGAAAGTACCTATCGAGAAAAATATATGATGTTTAACTCGACAGTTAAATTTTCAACCTGGGGCTTGTAAGGTTTGAGTTGCTAGCACAAGAAATGCAAGTCTAGAGCCTAATCTAACATAATCCGATGTCAAAAAACACACTTCAATGAAATAAATAAAACAAGCAAATGTAAATGGACTCAATTAACTATAAACAATCCAACACCTTAGGAATAATTCTTATTAGTGGAGAGCCATATCTCATGACTTAGGACGTTAATATTTCTCTCAATGATTAAAGCTATGAGTAAAAAAAGTGCATTCGAATTATACCAAAGATTAACATCAACTAATCATATCAAAAAAACCAATCAAAAGGTAAATTCAAAATAACAATATTTAGTGGAAATGATATTTAAACCAAAGTTAATCCTTAAATGGTTTTACAACTTCTAATCCAACCTATCAACAATGTTGTGGGTGCAGGTGCTAGAAAGTCAACCATATCTCACTTCAAAAATAACTGTGAAATCACCTTTCCTTAATCACACAATTCAATCATTCATAATCTGGTACCAACTGATACAAACTCTACAAGACAACAAAACTTCTTAATAAAGACCTATTCTAGTGTGACTATCCAATCCAAACATTCCTAATCCTTAAATAGGAGTACCATTCTTAAATTCACTTCCAACCAAACATAAAAGTAAACAATCAAGGTTAAATATGAAAGGAATATTTTGTTTACAAAAGTACAATCAAAAGAAAATATAATAAAATAAAAACAAAATGATATAAACAAAGTACATTCAATCCAACAATATTGCTTTCCAAATAAAAAAACAATACCACGAGTCACTAAGAATTATTACTTTCTTTCAAACTAAAAAAAACAAGGATCAAAACTATGAAGCCACACCATTCACTTAAATTCAAATACCCATTCAATTCATACATAACAACGAGGTATTCATTCTAACAAAACTCTCAATCAAATAAATTAAATCAAACTAAGTACAAATCTGCTAATGAAAAATAGGGTACTATTTTTTAGTCACATCTTCAAACAAGTTTTGAAATCAATCCAAACATCAAACTTGAAAAAGAACTCTCCATTTAAATCAATTTGGTATTCAATATTCTAACAATTAAATCAAGTATTCAATCTTCTAACAATTAAATCACCCAAGTTTAAAATGGACCTTCACAATATAAATTTTAAAAGAGTGATGGTGGATAAGTTCTCGCTTATTTAAATGAAAATACAATTCCCTTCTCAACCTCTCAATTGGTTCCTCATGATAATTTTTGTTTAATTTTTCCTTGTTTCAAGAATCGATGCTTTGTTGATCAATATGTTATATTTATGAGAATGCATAGTCCTTGTTAATATTTGTCTCTCTTTGATATAGGACTGTATTATTATAAAAAATATTAGTGATTCTTGTTTCAGGATTTACATTCAAACAAGTTTATAATTGTGCTCAATCAATTTTGGAACCTTTAAGATTATATTATTATTGTTCTTGGGAAATCTATAATATGAAATTATTAAAAAAAATTTGAGATTGTCTTCTATTTGGTATTTGTATATATAAAACTAGTCTCTCACAATGCACTCGTAATTAGAACCCTCTCCAACCCTTAATATCTAAATATAAACACAAGAAAGTAACAATGACTAAAAACCCTATGAGAACACCACCATCATTTAGTTGTTAACATTAAACACTTCCTTAATAATACGTGATAAAACCTCCCTATTTCTAGAATAAGAGAAGGTGAAGTTTTTTTTTTTTTTCAAAGAAAAAAAATCGTAAATATTTTATTCACATTTTGCAGATGGCCCTAAAGTCCATTATACCAAAAAAAGCAAACTAAAAAGTTGACATTACAAAACAGATAATTGTCTCATGTACGAGCACAATATACCTTTAATCCAGAATCTGAACCAACTATAAGTTGTCAATACAAACTATGAAGTTGAACTTCACAGGTCCAAATATCATCAACAAAAGCTGTCATAAAGATTGACCAGAAATAGGTCACATCTATTCAATAAGACATCCAAATAATGCAATATATGTCTTAGTCCCAAAAGATAACACCAAAAATCCACTCAGATCGGCCTTGAGCAAGAAATGGCTCATTGATGACTCAGAAGCGACTCCCACAATCCACACAGCTCTATGCTATCGGATTTCGACCACACCAAAAACCTCACAAGATCAGGATCGACACCCTCAAGTATCAAAAAACAAGACCAAGAAAACAACGGATCCACCGCATGCAAGAAAAGGCTCCTCAGGATCGACTCCCTCAATCCACGTAGCTCTATGCTATCGGATTCCGACCGCATGAGAAACCTCGCAAAGATCAGAATCGGCACCCTCAATCCACGCAGCTCTATGCTATCGGATTCCGACCGCACCAGAAACCTCGCAAGATCAGGAGACCAAGAATGAACGCAGCACAATGCTATCGGATACCAACCGCACCAGATCCACTGCCGCATGACCCAGAAGATCCGACATCTCCACAACAACAGAGCTCCGCTGACCGCCACAGTCGCCGCATTGCAAAGAAGTTCCGCCGCTGCTACTATGGCCGTCCACACAGAGCCTCCTCCAAAATTGCGCCTATAAACATGATAAGCAAGAAAAAGCTTGAATGCAGAGACCGGAAATGCAGATCGCAAAGACTGGAACGCGCCCGCCTTCATTCTCACCCACCTTCAAGATAAAAAAATCGCGCCCGCACCCCCTCTGAAAACTTCAATTCTAGCGCCTGAATAATTGCATATCCTGACTTCTTCTCCTATTACTCCACCCACTGCTCGTTCTTGGTCCGCAGAAGCACTGGCAGCCAAGATCTTGTGCTTGCTACTGCCGTTTGCTACATTCCTGCACTGATTCTTGAACAGAAGCAGGATTGAAGATCTGGAGAGGTCAAAATTGATGCAAGAGAGTGACCAACTGCACGATCTTCCTCGGAGGGTAATTGCTGGGCGAAGTCTGAAGGAGGCGGCGACCATTATGTGCGTCGGCCCTCCCTATCTTGCCATCCAAGATCAAAACCCCCCCCAAACCATAGGTTCTTGGAGCGGAGAGAGCCGTTGAATAGGAGAGTTCTTGGAGCTCCCTCTGCCTACCAGATTCATATTTGCAGGTATTCCTGACATCTTCTCTGTTTTCTCCACCCGCAGGTTGTTCTTTGACCGCAGAAGCGCTGTTGCTACTGCCGATTGATTCTTGAACGATGCGGGTTCGACGCAGTGGAAGCTGGCCAAGCATACGATCTACCTCGGAGGGCGATTACTGGGCGAAGTCTGAAGGAGGTGGCATCCATTATGTGCAACAGCCCTCTAGGAGCGGAGAGAGCCGTTGAATAGGAGCATTCTTGGAGCTCCCTCCGCCACGGTCCTTATCACTATTATCTAGATCACTGGATAAACCTCGCCAAGAGAAGGTGAAGTTAAGCTTCCAAACGTCGTTGTTAAAAGGATAAATTAATTTACATAACACTTGTAAATTTTGGAAAATCGATAAGTGGTGCTTATAAAAAATTTCTTCGAACTTTTTAAAATTAAAATCGAATTTAAAATCAAATTTGTAAAAATTAAATATAAAAATATTTGCAAAAGAATTAAAACTTCAATAATGGTTGTGGATTTTGGAAAAGGTGCCACATCATCAATCGAGGATTCAATATTGATGCCTCATGATTTTTCTTTCATGTTATTTTTTCTATCACTGCAAATTGAGGTGAAGTAAGTTGTTCAATCAACCATCCATGATACTAGAAATAAATCCTATTATTGGGCATATGCCATTTTTTCTCCATAAGTGAAGAGATAATGTAACAAATTAAAACAATTGATGCATGGCATCGTAGTCTAGGTATGTTTGGAATTGATTGCTGGTTGGGAGGGAAGAACACATGTAACCATGCCTCCTCTTGTGTAATGATTCAACCTTCATAATTCATTTGATTGAAAATGCAATATCTCCAACGATTTGACCCTTGGAAACCAAGATTTTAGTTATTGCATTATGCTTCTACAAACTCAGTGTTGCTTGCTTATAGATTTTCGATGCCACATATCTCCAAATAATTGCAAAATGTGATAATATAGCTCTTTGATAGTGCATTGAATATCTACTCATACATGGAATCTTTATCAAACTATGGTAGCTAAATCCAAATATCATTTTATGGAGAAAACCTCTTCCTATTTCTGCTTAATGTGGTGTTCAAACTTGTGATCCCTTATTCATGTCAAATATTTGTATTAAGATAAGTTTGCAATGAGATGACCAAATGTGAAGATAGATTGGTGAGTTAAAAAGTTCTTTGTAGAGTTAACGATGACAAACATGGTACCTCAAATATTATAAACTACAGAGTTCTTTATTGTTGTTATGAAAAAGTGTTCTAGGACAGGTGATTCCTAGACACGTTGCAATCATGCAACTACATGCATAACACTTGGATGTGTGTGATTGTCAATGAATTGTCCATGCATTTGAATTCATGGAACGTTTCCAATTGCTGCAAGTAGGGATTCTGCTTCCCGATGGAATATAGTTAGTACGAGGAACATGATAATTTTTTTGAATTATAAGTATTAATTTCAGATTACTATTATGAAAATTGAAATAATTATTTAGTGTTAGTTCCTTTGTAAGTTTCATTTACAGATCTAGCATCACTAGGATTTTTGTCACCAATGCCCAATTCATCTTTCCTTTGATATGGAAATTGAAATTAATACTAGAAAGTTTATCTATTTGAAGTTGAGGCCGAAATTCATGAAATATTCATTACGGAGTGGAATTTGTCCTCTGCCAATGAGAAATTGATGCAAGTTATTGTCCTAAAAGGCAATTGGTCTCACTGGCACACTATTGATGATGTAGAACTGGATCTAATGGAAGCACTTGCAATAGTGCTATAAGTCGATGTTAGAATTGACATAGAATATGATTCGAAAAGTCCATTGTTCCAGATAGACCAATGTAATTCTTAACCAAGCATTGTAGCCATTGTGAGCCTCATAAAGTGTTGAGGGAATATTCATCTGGGTGCTCTTGATCAAGTTAAGTCCTCCTTGGCATTGGGATTTATTGATATCGTAGTTGTTTTTTTTATAATTATCCTAGCTAAAAAATAAAGAACCATAAATGTGCTAGTAAATTTGGTTTCAATGTCGTTATTTTGTTATATCCATTAAATCCTACCCATTTTCTCTTCCTAAGAATGAGACTAGGGTGCAGTTTGCATGCATAGGTAGCTACTTAAATTCAATAAGTACCTACATCATAAATGTTAGTAGCTTGTTCGTGCTTAAAACAATGAATCCAATGTTGCAGACGACATTTAAATCAGATGTTGTAAGCACTCATAAGTGTATAAATCACAAGAACAAGTATATGTTGCATTACTTATTGGCTATTGAGTTCAATATCACCTTAAACTATTTAAATTGTCATGTCATCCCATATTAAAGATGTAATTGATACTTCTATACATAATATAAACTGGAATAACTTCATTGTACAACATTGCCAATAAATTATGTTCTAGTATTATCATCTTTGAATGTGATAAATGTTCTCAAATAAAAAATAAAAAAATATATAAAAAATGACATTCTCCATAAGAAAATTTGGCAGTTTCAGTCTTAGTATCAAACCATCCAGTAAATATAAGGAGGATGCAGATATACATTCAAGATAACATGTCTACAACATAGCTCTTTTTGGATTCTACGATCTCTATTCCATATTAAAAAAACAAGCAAACAAGCTATCTATTGAAGAAGCTATATCTACGAGAAAGTAGCAGAAGTGCCAAAGGGAAAGTGCCAAAGATCAATTGGAATAGTAGTTGGACCAATAGCGAAAACAATAAGTGTTTTCAAAGCAAGTGTTTTGAAAGGTAAAAAATCCAGTATTTATGATGATTATTAAAATGCATGCCAAGGCCTCAAATTGGCTTGTGTTGAACAATGGTTTTCGTTATCTTGATTGGATAACTTATTTCTTTTTCTATTTAATATAAACCTATTTCTTTTTCTATTTAATATACACCTCTTTGCCACCATAATCCTATAAACTCATAATCTTATCCTTTTGAGGCATGTAAACTTATATTTTCATTTTGTTCTTAACATTTTCATAATTAAGTGGGGTTTGATTACCAAATTTGGCACTAACAATGGTTTATAGCTCATTGATATTTTTCAGGACTTTTTCAGTGTTTACAAGTTTTCCAGAAAACTTGTAGTTGGAGTAGTTTGAGATAGTTGCATATTTCCAAATGAAAATACACCACTTGGACTTGGTCATCGACACCTCCAACATGGTTTTATGTTCATCAGATCACACCCAACTCACATGTGCGAACCTCCAAGGCTCATTTAATATTTTAGTCAAACCCATATTTTTAGCATTAGTTTTTCCCAATTGCCAACTTTTGTCTCTGTCTACGTGCATATGGGGGAGAATCTAAAAAATATGGGACATGGGTTTTTCTCTCAGTATGGAAAATTGGTTCAATGTCAAGCAGTTTCTGAAGATTCAGGATTTATTGGGAGATATCAACAGCCAAATAAGGAAAATCTATAAAAAAATTCACAAATTTCTTTAATTTGAGGATTTTGTTAAAATTGTAAAATTTGGACTCTCCATTTGGAGATCCAATTTGATCACATCCAATGGGTGTTTTATGTATAAATATAGTGTTGTAACTTATATGTAAGGAGTAAAATAATATTAAGGAATCGAATATTGTTTCTTATCATTTCTTCATTCTCTCATTTAATTATGATTTGATTGATAAGCAGTTTTATGGTCTGAGCCTTTAGTTTTCTGTAGGTTGTAGTTTGTAGCTTATGAAGGAAAGCCCCCCTTTAATATATACAAAAATATGTTTGTTTGTATTTTCTGTAAGTATTTTTATGTTGTGTGCTAATTTCATTTTGGTATTGATTACTGTAAGGTGATTTAAAGCGTGCTGTAATATCCCCCAATGCACAAACATTTTATGTAATATTAAGTTTACTATTTTTATTTATTGAATATGATTGGAAAACCTTGAATATGCCAATCAATCCTTGGAGGAAAAATGTAACTGAAAACATTATGTTTTTATGAAAAAAAATCTGAATGAGAGAGACAACCACGCTGAATGAGAAGTTATGCATGCGAAGAATGGGGGACGTGAAAGGTCATTCTCAGACAGTTGCACCAGGCATGGGAAGGCCAATATGGTGATAGACCCACCCTAGGAAATGAAAAAAGGTAGCAAAACATAGATTTCAGGAGCTGCAAAAGACCTAGGATGGAACTATAAAGAGAACGAGACTAGATTAGGTAAGCTGAAGGAGACATTGTCTGTGTAAGAGAAGGGGTTCCCCATTGAAGAATGGGACTGAGTTTGACTGTCACCACTCTTGGCATGCATAATCATCTAGGGGGTGATTGAGGACATAGGAAAACCTTTGTGTCTAATCTATGGTTGGGTGGAACGTGGTTGTTCCCTCTTCATTACAAATCATTCTACAAACAGGTTCCATTTCTTGTTTGACATCTCTGCATTTTGCTGAGATCAAGGTATATCTACAGTTGTGTGAATGTGCATTTCCATGTTTTTTTTTAATGATGAATTCCATATTTAATGTAGTGATGAAAATATTCCTTCTTTGTTTGCGTGTCTTCATACTCTGTTTGAATGATGGTAATGTGGTCTCTTGGATTACTGGGTTTGTTTTGTCATGCTATTGAACTTAGAGTATTGTATATATGTGTGAATGTGTGTTTTCCAATAGGAATGGAATAATGAATAGTGTCTTTAATAATGGTAATGATGCTCATTCTCTATTTTTTGGATATGCCTTGCCTCTGGTAAAATGGTAACCCAGCGGTGTATTATTGCTCTGTACCGAGTTATTTGTATACTGTATTTTTCCCTTTGAGCAATGAGCTCTGGTATGTTTATGTGTGTATGATCGGGTGTTATCATGTTGAAAGGTGACAAAAAAAGTCTCCAAGCCTATTCACAGGATCATTGCTCATGAGCTGGTGAATGCTCATTCCCTATTTTTGAATGACTACGGTTGCCTTGGTTTTATAGATTTCTCATGACCAGTTAATCCTACTATGCTTGATATTCTGGCATCTAGGTTTTATTATTTCCCCAAAGAGAAATACTACTGTTCTAAGTGGATATGACTGCCCTGGATGCATAGATCCCTGGAGTTGGAATGCACCTACTCAGTTTTATCTTCACTGTGATTTTTATGTGTTTTGGTTTTCGAGAGATGGATTCTCTTGTTTGGGTGGAGGTTATGACTGCATTCTAGATGTATGGTTTCCAAGGTTATATATGCCATGCCTTATCCAAAGGAAAACACCTCCAAACAAGTAATTTTTTAAGCTTATGGGTTTTCTGCATCAGAAAGGAGAAGTTCCGAGTGAATAATGTGAGGCTTCTGCCTTTCGCATTCCGCATTCCGCATAGTGGAAGTGTGGAAGCAGAAAGCCAAATGTTTAAGTTGTGTGGATGTTGAGGCTTCTGCCTTTCGCATTCCACATAGTGGAAGTGCAGAAGCGGAAAGCCAAATGTTTAAGTTGTATGATTGTTGAGGCTTTCTCCTTCCGAATTCTGCATAGCGGAAGTGTAGAAGAGGAAAGACAAATGTTCAAGTCATATGGATGTTGAGGCTTCTACCTTCTGCATTCCACATAGCTGAAGTGCGGAAGCAAAAATCCAAATGGTCCAGTCGTGTGAATGTTAAGGCTTCCACCTTCCGCATTCCACATAGTGGGTGTGCAGAAGCGGAAATTCAAATGGTTAAGACGCATGGATGTTGAGGCTTCCTCCTTCCGCATTCCACACAACAGAAGTGTGGAAACCGATAACCAAATGTTTAAGTCATATGGATGTTGAGGTTTCCTCCTTCTAGATTCTGCATAGTGGAAATGCGGAAGTGGAAAGACAAATGTTTAAGTCGTATGGATGTTTAAGTCATATGGAAGTGGAAAGCCAAATGTTTAAGTCATATGGATGTTGGGGCTTCCACCTTCCGCATTCCACAGAGCAGAAGTGGAGAAGTGGAAAGCTAAATGTTTAAGTCGTAGGAGTGTTGAGGCTACCGCCTTCCGCCTTCCGTACAGCGGAAGTGCGGAAGTGGAAATCCAAAGGTTTAAGTCCTATGTTTGAGTGTGGAAATTTATGCAGTTTACCTTTTAAGATTAAGGCTGAGGTATTATGAAGGATTACAAGCAATTGCTTGAGAAAGAAACTATGGTTGGAAAAGTTTTTGTAAATGAATTTTGGAGCAGGTTATGTGGGGATGTTATAAATGGTATCAGAGCCATAGGTTTCAACCCTGTCTCCTTTTGGGAACATCTAGTTCCGTTGGAGAAAACTGAGGTAATAACTACCTTTGCTAAATAATAAACATCTTTTGATCAATGAGTCCTAGTTATGTACTCTAGTTTTTGTATTAATTTGATGGATTATGATCAAGGCATTCTAGTGGGTGTATGATGGTTGATGAGTTGATTGATGTACTACAAGGGATGCTTGTATGGTAATTAATGCATGTATGGGTCTCCTCGGTGGACATTGTGAGATGGATATAGGACTAAGGAGGTAAGAGGTCAGAAATTGTCACCCAGGTATGCATAAGGGTTGTTGTATGAATGATTTTAGTTAATGGATGATGGCTTCTTGAATAATTTCTGAGAGGAATTATGCTTGGGTATTGAGGTGAAAAGTGATAGGTTGTTATGACCCCTTTTGTTTCTAATCTAGATAGAAGTATTTCATATAACTTAGATACTACAGAAATATGCATATGAAGTTCTTACATGCATACTGTTTCTCATCATATGAAATTGAATTATGGAAGGATATTAGAAAGGTTAATTGCATACCAAACCAAGGATGATGAAGAGAAGGCATGATAAAAATAATGTACGGGAAGTTCTAAAAGTTTAAATTGCTTAAACTTAAAGTTTATAGGAAGCTTGATTAAGATGCATATCAGTGAAGAATCATGCAAGTGTAATTGGGATTAAGTTGTTGAGGAAGTAATGCATTAAGAAAAGAATATCATGATGTATCAAGAATCCATGGGATTTAATTATTAACTTGCTATTACATTTCAAAATGGTCTTTATGAGTTTATGATACAAATAATATTTGACAAGGAAATTAAGAGTACCAAGTGGGGGTAGTCATGGTTGCAAAACACATCAACAGATAGGAATTGAAAGACAACTGGAAATGTGTTAACCACATGCTTTAGTCAAAAACAACTTTGTGGCCAATGAAATCGTGCATGCCTTGTCTGGGATTTTTATACTCATAAAATACTAAGTATCTCCTAACACCTTTGTATGTTGACTTACTTGAAGGTTATCTCCAAGATGTGCTTGATTAATCATGAAAGGGAAGGGTTAGAACAAGTGTGTGGACTTAAGGGAAATATGCATGTCATAACATTATATACTTGGAATATGATTTTCTATTGGGTTTAGTCAAGTAAAGAAAGGGTGTACTTGAATGCAATAGAAAAACAATAACCTTGCATGCCTTAGCTAAGACTTGCAATAGATAAAATTTTCAATCTTAGATGGCTTATGTTAGCTACATAGAGAAGTATGCGTATTAATTAAGGATAATTTTGGAAAAAATTAAGAAGGACACGAAAATTGTATTTTGGGAAAGGTTGTGTTTTCAATATTTTGTGGGATTATCTAATGTCAAACATTCCAAGGGACTAATTAATTGGTGTACCCAAAAGTTAGAAGTCTCTCCACATAGTACCAAAAGAACTAAGGATGGTTGTATGGGTAGGACACACAAGGTATGAAAATCCTAGTTGGGCATAATCTATGTGTAAAAATTTATAACTCTGTCGGGATGTGTAGATTCATGAATTGAATGTTTGTTTAATCCTCTATTAATTAATGATAAACCTAGGTGTGAATTCAGGACTTCGGAAATGAAGAGAAACATAGGTTTGTTGATCGACTTCCTGACCAATCGAATGGGTGTTAGTTTAATAAACCATTGAGAATATCATAAATATGTTCAGAATAACCTTTTTGCAGGGTTCTAGATCAGCGATCGATCACTACAAGGATTTTTGTGGAAGCTTAATATCGTGGTAGAACCAGATCTACAACTGAGGAGAAATTTCACGAGCTAGAATTGCGAATGAGATAACCTAATATTTCTTCATTCATATGCTTGAGGATCATATGGTGGGGATCTGCAGGTGCAAAGATCAACATCCTGAAATAATTTCATGGGTTGAAAGAGTGAGGAGGATAAAATGGTGTTGAGTTGTTAAATTGGAAAGTAATCATTGCAAAGAGGATTTTGATCAACGGATGAGGTTGATCGTGAAACCAGATCAACAGTCCTCAGCTATTTCACAGGGAGAACTAGCACGGACAATCAAAATTTTGATTTGCACAAAATTTCTATAGAATCCACATTACTGGGTTTGAATTCCACCGTCAATTTAGATGTGGCGGTTGTCACTCATTTCGCATATTCAACTAGAAAGTAGGTTAACAATCTCAATGGATGGGGAATTTAGTGTAATCTGATCTATAGTAATTTAATTCCACCTTCTATCTGGGTGGATTGAGATCTAATGGTCCTCAATGATTCCGCATATTCAACTAGTAGATGGGTTAACAATAGAGGTTGGACGCGGAATTCACATGAAATCCAGTTCATTGAAGGTTGAAGTCCGCTCTTCGTTGAGCACTAGAGGGAACTCTAGTCGGGTTGGGTTGATTTAGCATTTCTGCTAATTTTAAGAACATTACTAAATCGTGAACTAGTCCACTAAATACTGCCACAGGGTAACCTGACATCAAGCTCAGTAAATTCAGGCAAGAATGATTAATCGAACTCTTCTAATCATTCCACACAGAGGTCGAGTTTAATAGACATTGGACGGTTTAGTTTAAGGGAAGACTCTTCAACTCCTCCTTTGATATATGTATATTTTGTGAATCCCATACAAAAAAAAATTGGCATAGGAATGCTGAGAATGCAAGAGATTTGATAGGTCAGATGCATATGCACTAGTAGGCATATTAATAAATGTAGTACATATGAAAATGTTTGCATGCATATAGTATTTCATAGGAGTAAAAATAATGAGTTTTTACATATAAAATGAACCACTACTGATAATTATTTATTGTCTATGATTTTGTGGTCAATGGCAATAATTGCAGGACCAAGGGCATATAAGCATGGTTGGAGATATTAGTGACACCGTGAAGGTGACCAATAGCCTTGTGAAGGAAGGATAGGACAACAAAGCTATGATCAATGGGTTGGTGTTAGGGTTGTGTAACCCTTGGTAAGAGACCAATCGATCGGGTAACATCTAAAACCAATATGATTTGTTTTATCCTACAAAATAATAGCAAGATGTCGTTATCAATATAATCCATTGTATTTATGATGGATCATAGTAGATAAAGGATAACTTCAAGAGCATGCTATGTAAGTATGAAAATTTCCATTTTTGAGAACAATTGTCTGCGATAGATGGGAATATTGAAGCTATACAAATCCATGATATAAATATTGTGAATGATTACTAGTGGTATAGCTACACGTACCAGACATGGTAATGGAAATGATGTGAGAAGAATTATTCTACGTACAAAGTTGAGAAAACGGTATAAGGAGGAAGGATATACTTGGGGTACATAGATTTTCCCTGGCCAGCTAGGCACCAGTATGCATCGCTGGGGACACCCAAGTGTAAGACATCTGGTTAGTATTATTTCCACATGCATTCACACCTCATAAGGGAACTGTCACGGGAGTGGGGACTCAATGAAGAGAATAACCCGTAGGTATTATGGTGACCGAAAAGGAAGCGCTTGAGTGTGGTAAAACGAAGCTACTAGTGAGCACCTGAAAGAGGTGTTAGGATCTAGAGTAGAACTACCATGGAGCACCCAAGGAGGTGTTAGGTTCTGTAGCATCAATTAAGTAATATATATATAGGTTGACGAGGCCTGGATAGATGACCTTCATGTGTGTGTATATATATATATAATCATGCCAGAACTTCGAAAGGAAGAAATACATCCAAGGAGTGCTTGGGACTTTTATGCCAAGCTATGTGTGGGTACATACAGGATGCATCTTGTGAAAGCAAGGTTGTGATATAAATACTTCATTGAAAATTCTTTAATAGATAAAATGATAGTTATGAGATCACTTCACGAACTGTTGCATGGAAAAGGGAGTCATGTGTGCTTGACTTCTCTATTGAAAGGAAAATTTTGTGTGGATTATGATTGTGTGATCATGAGTACTGGAAGTTTATATTATGTAAGGTAAAAAATATATTGCAAAATTCAATGATGCATAGAAAGTGACTATAGAACTGCATGTTCAATTCTGAAAATTCACTGTGATTTCTGTGATGAAAGGATGGTATCCATGAATGTTCAAAATTGTAGGGACAATTGGAAGCACCAAATTATAGGTAGTGTGTGTGTGTCCCATAAAATAAAGATAGAGTTTTCCATGTGAAAGGGACAAACGTCTAAATAGGACCCCATGGTGGTAACTAAATGAAAAGGACTTCTAAATCCAATCTTTGGAATTTGGATATTGTATTGATTGCTTGACTAATATGAAATTTATGTTAAGATGACATGCTATATGGTTGTCCAAGTTGAGAAGAAAAGTGTAAGTGATAAGGGTAAGAGTTTCCACTCAATATGAGGATGGATTCCTAGTTGCGAAATCCAACTTCTGTAGGAGACAAAATTGTAAATTCATATTTTAATTATCAATACTAGTGATCTTTCGATGTGATGTTGCAGAAAACTGGGTATTATGGTCTGCACAAGACAAACAAGGGCCTAGGACCTTATGTTTCGGAAATTTAATGATATAGATTTGAAATATTTAATATGGAAAGTTTCCTTATGATGACCTCTCATGAGAACTACATTCTTGTATGACATGTAGGCGAGAGGAGGGAAACGTGCCTTGGGGAAAATTTTGACTAATGATCTGAAAATGCCAATGAGAACTCGATTGTTTAGCATCATATTGATGATTTTTATGCGATAACACATGCATGATGTTGCAGGTTGCAATTGGTAGTTATAAATGAGATGTACAGACCTCCTTATGAAGGACACCCTGGCTACCAAAGGATGGTAACAACCCTCAAGAATCTAATCTTTATCTAGAGTAGAGGTATAGTTAAGTAACTATCTATCTAATGGCTTGGGGTGTCAACAGGTGAAGATTGAACACCTATATCTAGCAGGTTTGTTATGAACTTTGTCCATTCCTGGGGAAAGTGGGAGGCAAAAATATTTGGATTTCATCATAGGTTTCCCATTAATGCAAAAGAAACATGATCTGATTATGGTTGTAGTAGTATAATACGTTAAGAAAATTCCTTGCGTACTTCTGTAGAGTCAACTAATGGAAATGATAATATTGCAGAGAGACCTCCTGAAAGAGGTATTCCAACTCAGTGAGGTTCCAAAGAGGGTAATCCCCTGACTAGGATGTAAAGTTACATAAAAATCTTTGTCTGTAGGATTGGAGACCAAGAAGAGACAGATGAACAAATAGAGTGAACGAGTCAAGTCATCAGAGACATGCTAAAATAAGAAGTCCGTTCGCAAGGATGGATATAAAGAAGAAAGAAGTACTTAGGAATTAAATGGAGTATTGCGGAAAAAGGCACCTCGAGTTAGGTCCAGAAGACTAACACTATGGATAGTGTTGCAATAAGGGGGAAGGGTGTAATATCACCCAATGCACAAATTTTTTATGTAATATTAGGTTTACTATTTGTATTTCTTGAATATGATTGGAAAACCTGGAATATGCCAATCAGTTCTTGGAGGACAAATGTAATTGAAAACATTTTTTTTTATGAAAAAAATTGGAATGAGAGAGATAACCATGTTGAATGAGAAGTTATGCATGTGAAGAGTGGGAGACACGAAAGGTCATTATCAGACAGTTGCACCAGGTGTGGGAAGGCCATCATGGTGCTAGACCCACCCTATGAAACGAAAAGGCATCGAAACAAAGATTCCAAGAGCTATGAAATACCTAGGATAGAACTATAAAAAGAATGTCGCTCAGTATGTTGAGGAGGTGGGCTGGGAAGAAATTATGCATGTAGGTAAGCTGAAGGAGACATTGTCTGTGTAAGATAAGTGCTCCCCAATAAGAATGGGAATGAGTTTGAATGTCACCACTCTTTCCACGCATAATTATCTCGAGGGTGATTGAGGACAGAGGAAAAATTATGTGCCTAATCTATGGTTGGGTGGAATGTGCATGTTCCCTCTTCATTACGGATCATTATACAAACAGGTTCCATTTCTGGTTTGGCGTCTCTGCATTTTGCCGAGATCAGGGTATATCTCTAGTTGTGTGAATGTGTATTTCCAGGTTTTGTTTTGATGATGAATGCCAGATTTAATGTAATGATGAAAATGTTGCTTCTTCACTGGTGTGTCTTCATACTCTGTTCGAATGATGGTAATGTGGTATTTTGGATTACTAAGTTTGTTCTTACATGCTCTTGAACTCAGAGTATGGTATTGTTGATGCCTGGAAAATACCAGGTACCAACAATAGGGATTCTGCCCAATAATTGTTCCCAATTAGATCATTTATCGTTTCGTGTGGGGAATCCATCCGGTTAGCAACCCGGCTACCATATAATTAAATGCAGGTTTAAATCTATTCTACCGGTTGCGGGTCGGTCCACCATTTATGTGTGTTTTTATGTTTTTATAAATGATATGCAAGTGCCTAAATTAAATGCAGATGATCAGGAAGCAAAGACTTCACAATCTGATGCGTAGGTTCTTACCTCTTGTCTTATCCCCTTTGTTCCTGAATCACAGAAAGCAAACACCAACTATGCTAAACTAAATTATCCTATATAACCTATCCCCATGGAACAATATTACTATTTAGATGAGTAATGTACTACATTTTCTGCACAAAGAATTTTATAGTTAGCTGATAAATTTGGAATACATAAACACGGTAGAAAAATTAACATAGAGATAGCTCAGTGTTTGTTAAAACATTCATTACTCATTTGCTGCATAAGATTCATCACAAGGAAAGGAAATCATTCACAACATATAAATAGTTCAGAAGTTAGAACGATCTCACATATTTGTAGAGTAGCCAAAACATAAATAGTTCTATATTCGGCCATCTACACAGCATGCATTTGAATCTCCAACAGCTCCTTATCCAACAAAATTTTGATCCTCTTTATTATAACGAGAAATAGTTCTTCTTACAATAGGTATTTCACATATTAGAGCTAGAAAAGTCCTTCTCCCATTCGACTCTACCTATATTTATACATTTCAAAATGAATTTTGGTCTCTCTTACCTTTGGGCTTACTTAACTTTCGGTTACATAAAAGTTTGTCTTTAGTGTGTTCAAAAAGCAAAATACAAAATATTACAAATATATCCATGTGTGGATAGGACAAAACCACTGAAGTGGAACTAGTCAAACTATTTATGAATTGCTTCCAGGTCGAAGCATCTAAGGTAATTGTCTTGAACTATGTGGGCTCTAAAAATATGACCATGACCTCATGCTTGGACAACTAGCCTTTTATGTCTGCTACTCTTGGAGGAGTCACTTTCAACAGATCTTCTAGTAGATAGTTACTAACTACTGCTTGGGCCACTAAACTCTTTATCAACTTTGCATCTAAACATTTAACCAGCTGAATATGTAACTCATCTTCCTGTAGCTTATCCTTCAGCTGTTTTAAGTGTTCTTCATGTGCTGGAAACTCCTACAACCTTTGTGCTGAAGAGGTTAGGAATTTTTTGTGAGTTATAAGCATCTTCTTGTAAAATTCTGCACATTTGTGCTTTGTCTTTTCCACTTCTTCCACCAACCTCTTAGCAGCTCTACTACTGAATTTTACAATATCATATTTGATCTGCAACTTTTTTGGACTTTTACAGGTGTGTTTTCTAGATGCTTTGTGTTTGTCTCTAACCATGTCAACTGGCCTTGTAGGGTCTCCACAATTTCCTAGGTTATGTCCTTGAATTTAGTAGCCACTGTTGAGATCTCATGTAGTCGATCTTCGGCTTGCTTGATCCTAGAAACTTCTTTTTCTAGCTTGACCTGTACTTGATATATTTTTCTTCTAAGTAAGAGAGCATGCTCTCATAGAGGTGTTATGTCTATTTTCCTTTCATTGGATTCCTTCAAAAGTAATTCCAAGGAACTATTCTATGCTTCAAGTTCTGTGATTCAAACTCTGTGCTCTTCTTGCTGATCAGCTGCGGATTTCCGAACTTCCATTTCTACTATATTTCCCTCTAACTTCTGCTTCTCCTTATCAAGGGTCATGTTTGACTGTTTCAAATTATCCCTTTCCTCAAAGCATTTGGTTGGACAGAACTCCAGAAAAGCAAAACCCTAATTTGCTACTGAACCAGCACTGCAGAATTTCAGCTCCAAATCCAGATCCGACATATTGACCTGGTAAGATATAAATCTTTTGTATTTCCATTTGAGGTTCTCAGTTTAAGATGTCTCATCATACCAAGCTTGATGAAAATCTTGAGGGAGCTGATAACTTCCGAGCCTAGAAGTATAGGATCTCCCTAGTCCTGGAGGAAAATGAGTTGGACTCCTATATCAATGAGGAGGTTCCAGTTCTAGAGGGAGATGAGGGTAAATCTTTACATAAGAAGAATTTGGTTATGGAAAAGAGAATCATTGCTGATTCAATCAATGATCACCTCATACCACAGGTGTCCTCCCTCAAGACACCTAGAGCTATGTTTGATGCCCTAACTAAATTGTTTGAAGGAAACAACATAAATAGGAAGATGACTCTAAGAAACCAATTGAAGAATGTAAAGATATAGAATGTCGAGACTATTCAGTCTTACTTTACAAGAGTATCTCAGATTAAGGAACAGCTGGAAGCAGTAGATGAAGAAGTGGAAAATGCATAAATTGTGATGACCACCTTGAATGGTCTCCCTAGATCATGGGACTCTTTCATTCAAGGGATCTATGCCAAAAAGTAGTTAGTCAAGTTCAGCAAACTATGGGAAGAATTCTCTCAAAAAGAAGCTCGAATAGCAGCTTGAGAAGAGAAGATGGGAAATGAAGATCAAGCTCTCACTATTCACTCCAAGAGAACCAGAAGGAACCATCATCACTCCAAAGGTAATAACTCACATCCTAAAAGAGATTTGTCTACCATTAGATGTTACACATGTGATGAGAAAGGTCACATATCCAGATTATACCCTAATAAAGGGAACCTAAAGAAGAGGGAAAACAAGAGAAGACATCATGCTCATGCTGCAGAAGATGATGAACCTTCCACAAAAAGAATCAGACAAGAAAGTAATTCTTCAAGTGATGAAGAATATGTGTTGATCTCCGCTCTTACGGGAACTGTTTCACATGGAAGCAATGATTGGCTCATAGATAGTGGTGCTTCCAAGCATATGACGAGATTCAAAGAATCATTTGTGAATCTATCTGAACATGAGTCACCTCACAAGGTGAAACTTAGGGATGAATACCAGTATCCAATAAAAGGTAGTGGTGAATCCTCCTATATACTAGACTCTGGAAATTCTATGAAGATGAAGAATGTATTATTTGTTCTAGGACTAAAGAAGAACCTCCTCTCCATTTCTGCATTGGATGCAAAAGGAATGAGGGTTACTTTCGTAGATGGCCAAGTTCTTATGTGGCCAAAGGGAAAATTTTTTGATGATGCAATAGTGATTGGAGAACAAGAAGGAGGTCTATAAAAGTTGAAGGGCCGACCAGAACAAGCTTTGGTTCATGACTTAGTAGAACCAAATGAACTTTGGCATAGAATGCTTGCACAAGTGCATTATAGAGCACTACCACTTGTAAGCAAAGTTGTTGAAGGTCTTCTAGAAATTCTAGAAAAACATGAAGGGATCTGCAAATGATATGTGAAAGGAAACAATACAAAGAAGACATTTCCAAGTAGCGAGAGAAAGGAAAAAGGAATCTTGGAAATCATCCACTCCGATGTATGCGGACCAATGTCATCAAGCTCACTAAGCGGGCATGTGTACTATGTTTATTTTATTGATGACTTTTCTAGGAAGACATGGATTTACTTCATGAAGAATAAAGACAAAGTGTTCAGCAAGTTCAAAGAATCCAAAGCCTTGATCGAGAACCAAACTGAAAAGAAGATCAAGAATTTTCGATCAGACAATGGTGGAGAATTCACTTCAAATGAGTTCAAAGAACTATGTAAAGACTCAAGGATTAAGAGGGAGTTTTCCACCCCTTATAATCCACAATAGAATGGGATTGCAGAAAGGAAGAATAGAACTATCACGGAAGCTGGAAGAGCAATGTTTCATGATCAAGATCTTCCTATGCATTTTTGGGCAGAAGCAGTCAGAACACTAGTGTATGTACAGAATCGTACTCCACACAGAGTAATCAAGAACAAGACTCCTGAAGAAGTCTTCTCCGGCAAGAAACTAGAAGTCAGCCATCTCGAAATATTCAGCTGTCCAGTGTACATACACATTCCAAAAGAAAAGATGACAAAATTAGATCCTTCAGGAAAGAAGGGTATATTTGTGGGATACTCTGAAAGCTCAAAGGATTACAGAATATACTTCCTAGGGTTCAAGAATATTGACATCAGCAGGGATGTAACATTTGACGAACATTCAACCTACATAAAATCCAGAAAGAAACCTGCTGAAGAACCTGAAGAAGCAGAAGCTCCCATAATTCATGATACAATCATGAATGAAGAAACTAAAGAAGAAGATCGAGAATTTGAAGAACCACAAAGACCTGTAGATCCACCACAAGAGAAGAATCCTTACAAGAGGAAACCTGCTTGGCTACGAGAGATTATCCAAGGTGTGGAAAGATATGGGGTTCCAGAAGAGAATTTCAGAGAAAGAAAGAGGACTAGATCCTGTTCCAGTTATGTAGCTTTACTATGTGATTTTATTGATAAAGAACCTTCCAAATATGAAGAAGTGGCCGAACAGAAAGAATGGAAGCATGCGATGATCGAAGAGTATCAATCGATCATGAAGAAAGATGTTTGGGATGTTGTCCCAAGACTAGAAGGGAAGTCATTTTTAACTTCTAAATGGATCTACAAGATCAATCATGCTGCAGACTGTAGCATAGAAAAATATAAAGCAAGATTTGTTGCTCGTGGTTTCTCACAGAAAGAAGGAATAGACTATGAATAAACCTTTGCACCTGTAGCCAGATACATTTCCATCAGATCAGTACTTGCTCTTGCTGTAGTGATGAAATGGAAGATACACCAAATGGATGTCAAGACTGCTTTCTTGAATGGTGTAGTAGAAGAGGAAGTGTATGTGGAGTAGCCACTCAGTTTTGAGACACATGATAGAGAGTCTCAAGTGTGTAGATTGAAGAAAGCCCTATACGGTTTGAAAAAGGAACCCATGACATGGTACGACAAAATTGACATCTTTCTATCTAGTTTGGGCTTTACCAAGAGTAAAGAAGATTCCAACCTTTACTACAAGGTTGAATATGGCAACTTAGTGATACTCCAACTATATTTAGATGATCTGTTTGTGACAGGTATGGATGGGTTGATTGCTCATACGAAGAGAAAGCTTGCTGCCGAGTTCAAAATGAAGGACTTGGGTATGATGCATTATTTTCTAGGTATGGAGGTGTGGACGACTACGGATGGAATCTTCCTTGGACAAGGGAAGTATGTAGTAGAGATCCTGAAGAGATTTGGGATGATGGACTGCAAGGCATTAACAACACCTATGGCATCGAATCTGAAGCTATTGAGTGATGCTTCATCAGAATCGATTGATGCCATGATGTATCATCAGATGTTCGGGTCATTGATGTACCTAACGAACACGAGACCAAATATTTTCTTTGATGTGAACACCTTGAGCCAATACTTGACAGATCCGAGACATGTTCACTTGACTGCTGCAAAGCATATTCTGAGGTACCTGAAGGGTACGGTTGATTATGGGCTCAAGTATAAGACTGATCAAAGGATTAACCTGGAGGGTTATGTTGATTCAGATTGGGCAAGCAGTGCCATCGATAGGAAGAGTACTTCAAGGTGTTGCTTGAGTATGGGATTAGTTGTGATATCGTGGTTTAACAGGAAGCAATCCTGTGTGGCACTGTGTACAGTTGAAGCAGAGTATGTCGCAGCTTGTTCAGCTAGTTATGAGGCAGTATGGTTGAGGAAGCTACTGTCTGATTTATTTGATCTCTAGTTAGATGCTACTTATATATACTATGACAACCATAGTTGTGTAAAGTTGTCAGAGAATCCAGTATTCCATGACAGGTCGAAGCATATCGAGATCGAGTATCACTATATCATGGATATGGTGTAGAGAGGAGCAGTGAAGCTCCAGTATATTGCGATGAATGAATAGATAGCTGATGTGTTGACTAAGCCATTGGCTAGGGTGAAGTTTGAGTACTTCAGGGAGAATCTTGGTGTTCTCTAAATCGAGATTCCTCCCAAGAGGAAGTGATGTTTCTGTGCTGAGCCCTTCTAACATGGTGAGAGGATTGGTTCCTTCCATGGTCAGATGTAAGTGCTGTGCCATTCTGACCTGGTGAGAGAATTGGTTCCTTCCATGGTCAGATATAAGTGTTGTGCCCTTCCGACATGGTGAGAGGATTGGTTTTTCCATTGTCAGATGTATGTGATGATGCCACATCCAGCATGAAAAAGGGTTGGCTCTGTGAAGACACATATAGTATGAAAAAGGACTAGCTCTGTGGATGCCACATCTAGCATGAAAAAGGGTTGGCTCTATGAAGACACATCTAGTATGAAAAATGACTAGCTCTGTGTGTGTGCCACATCTAGTATGAAAAAGGACTAGCTCCGTGAAGACTCATCTAGTATGAAAAAGGACTAGCTCTGTGTGGATGCCAGATCTAGCATGAAAAAGGGCTGGCTCTGTGAAGACACATCTAGTATGAAAAGGGACTAGCTCTATGTGTGCACCACATCTAGTGTAAAAAAGGACTAGCTCTATGAAGACTCATCTAGTATGAAAAAGGACTAGCTCTGAGTGTGTGCCACATCTAGTATGAAAAAGGACTAGCTCTGTGAAGACTCATCTAGTATGAAAAAGGACTAGCTCTGAGTGTGTGCCACATCTAGTATGAAAAAGGACTAGCTCTGTGAAGACTCATCTAGTATGAAAAAGGACTAGCTCTGAGTGTGTGCCACATCTAGTATGAGAAAGGACTAGCTCTGAGTGTGTGCCACATATAGTATGAAAAAGGACTATCTCTGTAAAGACTCATATAGTATGAAAAAGGACTAGCTCTGAGTGTGTGCCACATCTAGTATGAAAAAGGACTAGCTCTGTGAAGACTCATCTAGTATGAAAAAGGACTAGCTTTGTGAAGACTCATCCAGTATGAAAAAGGACTAGCTCTGTGTGTGTTCCACATCTAGTATAAAAAAGGACTAGCTCTATGATGATACATCTAGTATGAAAAAGGACTGTCTCTGTAGATGTACATCCAGCATGAAAAAGGGTTGGCTCTGTAGAGATTCCTATGACGAGAAGAATCAAGAGATAGCACCCGTGATGATAACCCAGTGATGATCTAGATTGAGTGATGATGATCCAGATCCAGTGATGATGATCCAACAGTTATGATCCAGATCCAGTGATGATCCAAATCCAGTGATGATGTCCATTGATGATCCAGATCCAGTGATGATGTCCAGTGATGATCCAGATCTAGTGATGATCCAAATCCAGTGATGATGTCCAGTGATGATATAGATCTAATGATGAAGATGACTTGAAGATGAAGAATACTTGAAGATGAGAAGGACTCGATGATGATACAGAAGATACAGAGAAGAATACTTGTGCTGAAAATTGTGTCGAAAGAATACCTTCCTAGTTAAGAGGGAGTGTTAATGTATATGTAACTTCGGAATGTATTTCACTTGTATTTCTTACATATTGTAGCCCGATATTTATTTTGGGATGTACTTGAGTCATCTCATGCGTAGATGTTCCTATCAGGAAGATCTATAATGTAAACAAGTCATGTCAAGTCATTGTGGGTAACCCTCCTATTGTCTAAGGGTTAAAGTCTCCGTAGTTCTGGGGCACTAGGGTTATTAGACTCTCCTAGAGAGGTCATCCCTAGTAGGGTTTTAGTCATGTCAAGATTAGTATAAATAGAGAGTTGGACTCTCTATTTAACACACATCTCATACAGACTCAAGTGTAGTGCATAGTTGAGGAAGGAGAAGACACTAGGGATAGATAGAAAGAAGGTTACTGCTGTCAGGAGATCACTTACTGTTTTGGGTTCTACTTTTGGTGCTGATTCTATCTCTAAGGAAGTTGCGGGGTTTTCACCATTTATGGTTTCCCCAAGGATAAACACTGTGTTCATTGTCTGTTGTGTTTGATTGATGTACTTGTTATTCTCTCAGTTAAAGATCCTAATGTATTACTAGCTTAATGATGAAATTCTAACACTAATCAATTCGAATTTCCTCATGTGGATTCGAATTGCATGTGTCTATTTAATCCATTGTACCTCATTGTAATTATTATCTAATTACTCTTTGAATAATGAAAAGCATTCACAGCTACAAGCCAATTTTGCACTGTTTCATTCTTCAATAACTGAGTAAATTGTGTGATCTATCTTGTGAGTTGTGTGTTTGTCCACAGATCTATGTGCTCAATTTCATATTCATCCCATGAAACACATAGTCATTAGCTTCTCAATCCAAGTGTAGAGTGTCCATCTTGATAGATTCTCTCTCAACCATTGGTAACTGAAAGTATGCATATAGATTTTGGACCCAAGATCTAGTTGTGCACTTTGATGAAATATCAAAGTAGGGTAGAGAAATTATTCCAATAACATTCTTTAGCACATAATTTTGATTATGATTTTAAAATCCACCTCTTGTATTGGTTTTGTATCGGATATTAGAAAACTATTTGAATCTCAAGTCCCTTCAAAAATTTTCATTCATTGTGAGATATTCATAATGATTGTCCTCCACAGTAGCAATGTTTTCATTATGGATCTCCAAATATTCTCTTCGCTCATCAAGGAACTTGAGAATAGTAGGCCTTGTTTAACTTGAAGGTTCCTTTGTAAATTTATCAGGTCAATTATGAGGCCCAGTACTTGAAAATACAAACCCCTTAGGGCTCTTCCTTTCTTCATGTGGAGACCCATGGTTGCTTCCTTCGCCATTCTTATTCTCCAAATAGTTAACAAGAAATGCTTTGTTTTATTTTCCAGATAGGATGATGTTATGGTTCATGTATCTAAATCCTTGCATCATAATTGTAATCAGATTTTGGATCTTATCATTTCCACCCATGCTGCATTTTTCACTTTCTCCTTGGAATTTTCCTTGAGTCCAATTCATTCCATCTGAATCATCCCCTAAAGGATATTTCTTCTTGGGAGGTGGATGTCTTACATTACTCATTATTGAAAACCCTATCAGGTTTAGAGTGCCATGCTATGATACCACTTGTAATGTACAACCTTGGAGACTCAACACACTAACTCAAACACCTTAACTATCAACAGGATAAGTGACTCAAAAACTACGATTTGACCAAGACTTGCAGTTTTTGTGAGCTCAAATCAAGAGAGGGGATATTTTTTACCTTAACATCCTATTAATAATGCACTGGGACATTTTATAGTTTCAAAATTAGCAAGGATAAAGTTTAATCCCAAGGCTCCGGGAACCCCAACATATGCAAACTAAATCCTTTGATTCACACGTCCTGTCAACCAATATAGATGGATGTTGGATTGGATAGGATTAGAAACATGTAATATCAGTAAATACACTCTTAGGATTCAAAACATCAAGTTTTAGGAGTTTTTGAAAAGGTTTCGAAGGAAAACTAGTAAAATTAGTTTTTTTGGACTGCTCAACTAGCTCGACTTCAGGATGACCCAAACAATGCAAGGAGGATATGAATTATCAATATAAATATTAAAATGTGTTAATTAAATTGTTAATGAACAAAAAAATGTGAATCAATTGAATTTGGATTTATCTTGATGTGTTACTGAGTCAAACACGAAAACTAGCTCGAATTTAATAGCAATCTAGACTAGGTGTAGACAAGTGCACATAAATCAGACTTTTATTAATTGAAGCAGGTAAATAAATATCATAGGTATAATATTACATCAATTGAATCCTTCATATTCTGAATTAAATCAATAATTGATATCAAGAATAGGAGACAAGAAGCAAGAAGTATCCATGAGAAGAAACTAGTAGAAATATGAAGATTCGAGTTGGGAGTCTTCTTCAATCACTACAATTGGATCGAACTTTAGTGGATATGATAATATGAACTGAAATAAACTCACTGATGAATACTGCATGTCATCAACCTCACTATAGAATCATGGGGCGCATCTCCTAGCTTGACCGGAAGCATATCTCCCAAGTCTTGAGTAGCACAATGCTCTGAATTCGAGACAGAAAATGTCAAAATATAGGATAGGGGTGCACATTCCTTCCTATATAGACTAATACTTAATTGTTGAGAACTTTATAGAGGCTAATGCGCCCTCATGGATTGACAAATCTTCCTTTCTTTCATGCTTTTCTTTTTCCTTCTTGCTTTCCTGCTTTATTATGCTTTTTGCCTTATCCCACTTTATTATTATTTCTACTTTATCCTATTTTATTCTTCTTTACTTCCTTCTCCTTCTTTCTGCTCTTATCCATGCTTTCCCAGATTTACTTCCCTTAACTGTTTTATTCCTTCTTTTCTCAACTTTCCTACCTTTAACTGTTTTTTGGATTTCCTTCTTCTAAAAGCTACCTTGTTGGTCAAAATTTCCTCCAATGTGCAATTGAGGATTATCTCTCTTTATATTTCATAAATAAAATAGCAATTTATGAATTTAGCTCCTAATACATGCCTCCTTTGACTTTATTCATAATTTTGATATCTCCTAATTAATTAATAGTTTGGACTTAAAAAATTTAACCCCTAGACATTTAATTTCTCTTCCTCACCCAAGGGATTTACTGGGTTAGGAACTTAAATGTTGAATAATTTATGAGGGGACATACCATTCAACCCCTACCAAATTGGATCCAAGGTATGCATAGACTAATACTCAAAAAACATTGATCAAACCTACCTTTTTGGTTACATAAATATGTTACATGTGATGGTTGTTATAGTTTCATCTATCAGTACCACATCAGGATACTACTCCATTTATAGGTAAAGAGAATTTAAATTTTCCTAATTTATTTTACCATAGCTTCCTAAGGATGGTGACATAGGTCCATCAGATACCAACAAATAAGTCCAATAGTTTATATTATTAGGAACTCATAAAATGTTTGTTTTGAAGGAAGTCATAGAATCTAATGATACTTAGGTTTGATTTATAGAAACAAAGGGTTTATCACCATATAAAGATATACATTGTGATCATCCTATTCTTCCATGGTTTCTTCTAAATTGGAGCACGCATTCTGTTGCAGTAATTCCAGAATTTATTCCATGGTTTCTTCTAAATTGGAGCACGCATTCTGTTGCAGTAATTCCAGAATTTATTGCAGAACCTTTTTAGTAGAAGAAAATCTTGCAATGACCATAGTCACGTCAAGTGGATCTTGAGCATTTATCAACAAGTGTAGATTTCATATATTTTGATTTGCTTGGATCACCAATGTTAATCTGCTTCAACTTCTTCTGAAATTTTGGTAAATTCAAATTTCTTGCTTGGAAATTATAAACGAAAAAAAATGATAGAACATGAAGCTTAGGAAAGAAAGCAATTATATGTGATCTCAATTGAAATTTTTTCCAAGGGAACAACAAATTTAGAATTGGAAATACAATCTTAGACCAAAAAGAAAATCACGGAAGAAGAGGAAATAACAAAAGAAGAGAAACATGTTGAAATTTTCATGTTTGATTTATTGGTTGTGCTAAATGAAAATTTGGATGGTATACAAACAATTATGTTTTCCTTGGCACCTATTAAATCAATTCTGTCAATTAGGGAATGATTCTTTATATGATAGTAAGTTGATATACGAACAATAGTATAAGGATGGAATTTAACAGATGCAAAAGGAATGGTATTTGATGCAAGAAAATGAATGGAAAACTAAAATTCAGAATTGGAACCAAAAGTTAGTAGTAGCAAGAAAAATAAACAATAATTATTTGAGTTAATATCACAGTCAATGAGTTGTAGGTATCTATCACCAATACACTCAATCTATCTCCATGATCAATTCGTAATGTTTCAATTGAATAGGTTGCAACATGATAAAAAAAATCCTTGTTAAAGAATATTTTGAAGCAGTATATCTTGATTCTAATTTTAGAGAGCACAATTTGTTGTGTGAACTATACTCTTTCAATTTCTTCCTGCAAACAAAAACTGTATGGAATTTGAATTTACTTATAGGAGATATCCACTTACAATCTTGTACTTCTTTCATTCTCAATCAAATTAAATGGGAACTTTATGTAAAGTGGGAATTGAAATCTCAATCAAATTCTCACCTTCATGTTCGGGTAGAGGCTAGAGGATCCAAAGATTTTAGAATTATTTCAAATTCACAAGCGGGTGTTGCAGGATAAACAACAATTAAGGAGTTTTAGACAAAATGATAGAACAACTATGAATGATTATGAATTTTTCAAAAACCAAAGTGCTATACATGCTTTTAAAGCTTCTAAAATAATATGGAAATTGAATCCACGCACAATTTGACTTCAAGTCCCTTCAAAAACGTGGGACTAACTGGAACGTCTTGTGTTTTCATTTTCTTCGAATTTGGTTTGATAGCACAGTTTACAAGACCTCAGGTTTGGAATCAGTATGAATAAATTGCTTTGTGGACAAGGTTAGTAGGTGTTTGGGTTTACATGCAAGGTTTTCACATCTCTCTCTCTCTTATGATTGAAAATAATTTCACCATCAATTGATGGCATGAGAACATTCCATACCTTTAGTTGGGGGAAGATGTCATGACTTCAAATTGGCTTGTTTTGAACAATGGTTTTGGTTATATTGATTGAAAAACTCATTAGAGGAAATTTCAATTTAAAATGGGCCTTCCAAAAATAATACAAATTCCATGCCGTCATGTATTAGCAAATCAAAATGATTTAAAATTAAAAAAGGGAGCATTAAACAAATTTTTAATATAAATTTGGGGATAGCTATCATAAAAAAAACAACTTTCTTTGTTGGTATTTTCGACATATCTCCCTGTGTTTTTACTCAAATTTCGATTGAGAGATCTCGTTGGATGCCGAATTAAATTCCGCATCCAACGAGTACCCACCCAGAATACTTTTGATGGGTCCCGCTACCCCAAAAACAATAAATACCTGAGAAAACGTGATGATGACATCGTCATCACATTTTTTTAGGTATTTATTGTTTTTGGAGTAGCGGAACCCATCAAAAGTATGCTGAGTGGGTACTCGTTCCAACGAGCTCTCTCAATCAAAATTTGAGTTAAAAAAACAAGGAGATAGGTCGAAAATACAAACAAAAAGTAGTTTTTTCTTTTCTTCCTCCAAAATTAATTAATATTATTTTATTATTTTAACTATTATTTTATTAATTTTCCTTAGGAGGCCCATTTTGAGTTGAAATTTCCTCTAATATATTTTTTTTCCTATTTAATATACATGTTTTTTCCATCATAAATCTATAAGCTCATACTCTTATCCTTCTAAAGTATGTAAACTTAGATTTTCATTTTGTTCTTGAAATTTGCATCATTAAATGGGTTTGATTACAAAATTTTCTAATAACAACGATTTATATCTCATTGAGCCTTTTAAGGAATTTTTCAGTGTTTACAAGTTTTATGGCAGTGTTTACAAGTTTTCCAGAAAACTTGTAATTGGAGTAGATCGAGATAACTGCAAGTTTCAAATGATGCCACTTGGATTTGGTAAATGACACATCCAAATGGTTTTATGTTCGTTGTATATCACCCATCTCATACGTGTTAACCTCAAAGGCTTGTTTGATATTTCAGTCAAACCTAGTTTTTTCACGGCAGTTTTTCAAAACTGCCAACTTCTACCTCGATTTTCGTGCTGATGGGGGACAATCTCAAAAATCCGTGACATGGATTTTCTCTCGATATAGAAAATTGGGTCATGGTTAAGAGGTTTCTCAAGATTCAGAACATGTTGGGATATATCATTGGCCGGGGAATACATAAAGTCTAACCAAAATCACAAATTTCCAGAATTTGGGGTTTTTGTCTAAAATTTTAAAATTTGGATTCTCCATTTGGAGATCCAATTTGATCACATCCAATGGATGTATGATTTACAAATATCATGTTGTAAATTTTATTAAAGGAGGATAATAATATTAAGGAATTGTATATTGCTTCTCGTCATTTCTTTATTCCCTCATTTGATTATGATTTTATTGATTAGCAGTTTTATGGTCTGAGCCTTTAGTGTTCTATAGGTTGTAGTTTGTAGCTTATGAAGGTAGGGACCCCCTTCAAGAGATACAAAAATACTATTTGTATTTTTTGTAAGTATCTTTATGTTTTTCTTATTGATTCAATTTTATATTGATTACTTTAAGGTGATTTAAAGTGTGTGATTTAGTTTATTGGAAATTTGGGATTGATTTTACCATACAAGAGATAAAATCCTGTAATTTGTTTGATTAATCATATTGATATTGCAACAAGAGATTGTGTGCACACTAGTTAGGCATGAATATGGTTAGTATATCATATGATCTATCCTGAGATAGCTTAGATTTATTTTCATCTTTTAGTTTCAAGTATTTGAATTGGATTGAAGTTCTATTAAGAACCAAGGGATTTGACAATATCATAGCACTACATTACTGAGCAGACTACTTGTGTGTGTGATATCTTTGATGCTTGTACTTGGTCGAGACAAATTTCCACTAGAGTAGTTAGGATTACCAATTCAAGAGGTCCGAATTATTTATTTTCAAAGTCACAAGATTTCCCATTTGATCAACGAAGCTCTATGCTAATAAGCAGTTTCCCTTCATCAATATTATTAGCACCTAAACAATGACCAATGATCACTTGGATGGAATGCATCTTGTTCCTTGATTTGGATTTTAAATTATGTTGTGTGAATCAATCTTTTCATGCTTTTCATGCATCATTAGGTTTGATTTTAATTTTAGTTAGACAACACAATTAACTTCTTGATAAACTAGCTCTACATAGATAGTATCAATTTCTCACAAGTTTACGTCCCAAGTAGACAATTCAATCTTAGAAAATTATTAACCATATAATTTCGCTAACAATGCATACCTGAATAGCTGAAATTTTTCCTGTCATTTGACGTTTTCTACCAGGCTGACTCCTCTACTCTGCGCTTGAATTTTGAAGTTACCATAATTGTGCCAAAATTCCTTCCTTCTACGAGAAGGAACGGAAACAACGGTGAGGAATATGGGGGTAAGTGTGAAATGTTGGATTTTGTTGAATTCTGGAAACCGAAAAGATTTTTTTTATGATGCAAAAATACACACTGCAAGTGCAATCACTGCATGTAATATTTTGCAGGAAGATGGTCATCCTTAGATGAATACTTGTTTTGCAACCTGTAGGTAGGCATGCTCTTGAGTATTAATGAGTTGAACACTTCACGTAGGTGATAATTCTATTAAGTTTTAATGAGTAGGGTGGCAGTGAAAGGGGTGAGCCTGGTGGAAATGATGGCGGTGAGGCAGCCAAGAGAAGGGATTCCATGAAGGTGGTGTCGCGGTGGAAGTGAAGAGGTGGTGCATGAGTCAGGTTCATTTAATTCACTTGAGTTGGGTTCATTGTAATTGTGAGAATCCCGTCAAATAAATAAGGGAGAGGGAGTCATTACCAATACCCACATCATCGCTACGGAACTAACGCTTCAAAATATAATACATTGAGGTTGTATAAAATATGTATTTTCATATTAATTAATAGAAAAATAGTTTGAAACTTTTCTTAAAATGGTACATTGCATTTTAGTTAACAGAAAATAATGGTTAGTTAACGGAGATCAAAACAATAGTACCTTAGCCTTTGATAGGGACTAATAATTAGGATATAACCATTGTTATGAATCCTTTTAGATCTAAAACTAACCTTGCATTGATTCCAAAAATGTTTCCCAACAATTGGGATGGCATGGTCTCGAACTAGGCTTAATTTGAAGAAAAGAGTTTGGTGATTGAAAGCTTTCTTATCTATACCAAAGTGCATAAAAAACATGGATATAGAATTATATAGGACATGATGGAGTTAGTTTATATTACCAATAGAGACAATAAAATTGGAGTGTTGTTATATGTATAATGGGTTGTAGCTATAATGGCTCTTTTTCATTCCATTGAAATTAAACCACGGGTGCATCTAGTTTTACTCATTTTTTACAATAGTTTCTAGGTCAATTAATGGTGCTCTTCACCATCACAAATACCATTGAAGGTTTGAGCTCAATTACTATTCCATTCCCTTGTAGATGTAGATTTATATCCATATTGATGGTATAGGTTCTTTCTAGGCTCAATTTGGCCTCTAAATTACCAATTTATGGTATTAATTCTAACAAATATTCTTTTTATTTGTCTGTTTCTATGTATACATGTGTGTGTGTATGTGTGGAATTTGGTTATTTTGAGGCTTTAGTGTTGGCCTAGCATGGTGGTGGTGGCTACATGTAAATGGAAGGATGAATTGTTCACATGCATCATTTGTTATATTAGGTGGTGGTTACAAAGAGATCCACTCCTAGCAATGGTTGGGTGGTAGAGCCAAGGCCCACCTATAGGAGTGGTAGTGGCAATTGTGATTAGAAACAAGGAGGGATCCAATATACAAAATATTAAAGAGAGGAGGGGTAACTACTTGAGGAAATGGCCTTATGGATTATTATGTGAAATATGAAAGTGGGTTTGGTAGTAGGTTTGGACTAGAAGGAAGTAATGGGAAATGAAAATTCTAGGTGACATCATTGTTGGATGTGCGATGGGGGGAAGACATGGATAATTTGGAGGGATTTGGTTAGATCTTGGGGATGGGATACATAATAGAGATGGTCAAGATAAATGATGAGGAATTAATATAGAGAAATGATAGCATGTAAAATAGAAAGGGGAAGGAAAGAAGTATAGGTCAAGGGTAATAAGGGAGCTGCAGAGAAAAGAAGGAAGAAGAGGTGCACATCCTAATATGAACAACTTGTAGTGATGAATTCCATATGAAAATATTGAATGTTTGTGGGTTTCCAGTTAGAATTTAATTTGTGCATGATAAAGTGGCCTAAGAACTTATGTAGGTGCAATTCTTGATCAAATTTTTTCAAGGCCATACACTTGTAGGGTAATGATCTCTCTTGCTAGCTAGTATGAACAAATTTTGCTCATGTAATAAAAAGTTCTTATCTATATTGAGACATACATAGATCTATATCTTGCAACCTTATGCTAATGAAATTGGGACCAACCTTGTGAATATCATCTTCCCTCTATAGACTTGGTTCTTTAATAAGGGTCTTGTTTTAAGAGTTCTTGTGTTAAATCACTATTAGTTCACTTACCATACTGATAGATAAATGCCCATTTATTGAGGAGGATTTATGTCCATGTGATAAATATGGAGTGATCCATATGGATATTTGTTCCCACCCACCTATTCCATTGGTTCAAAATAGTCTTTCTAGTGTGGCAGCTTCTTTATGGGTTTTCACATACCAAGATTATGGGGATATTTTGAGTCCAAAAATGATGTTTTTTGGTGATTCAAAGGCTAATTAATCCCATAAAGTACCATTCCTTTAGATGATATTTTCATTTATCGAATAGATCTTTCCAACAAGCTATTAAGCATCCAAAACAGAGATCATATGCAAAAGTTACGCCCATGAGAAGTTGTCGTATCAACTAACCACCTTGGGGCCCACAAACCTTTTGACGATTTATCTCTTAGGGTTAGGTTTTTTAGAGTAAGTAATGATGACTTAATAATTATATTGGTGAAATATAAATTAAAGGCATACAATAACTCTAATATTATAAAATAGAATTATCCCACATGCATAATTGTGATTATATCCTTTGTAACCATTCTCTATATAAAGTGGTGGAAATTCATTTAGCCCACATGTATTATGTGATGTATTGGAATACAAACCTCTTATTATATATGACACTAATACATATGAGCAAATTTGCGACTGTTTTTCGTTGTTATGTCCATGTTTCATCATCTCAATTGCGACAATAATAGTCGTGATGTTTCGTGGCACTTATTTCATCGCTATAACAATGAACTTTATAAGCCGTCGATATAGAGATGAAAACTGGCCACCACATGTCTTCTATACAATGGCCTTGAAATTAATTTTTTTTAATTAATTTTCTATGTTTCGTTGCTCTATCGACAAAATTGTTGTCCATATAACGACGAAAATATGGCTAAAACCTGCTAGGAATTTTTTTTTTCCACACAAAACCGTAGAATAGTTTCAACGAATGTTTGTCTCTCTATCGCTGAATTTTGGAATTTGAACAAAAATTTCTTCCATGCAAAACTGTGGAAAACCAATCTCTATAGACAAAATCTGCAATTTGAATGGTAATTTTTCCACAAAACTACATAACTATAGTGATGGTATTCATGGAAAACCACCCGGGTTTCGACGGTTCTGTAATACCTGCGGTGAAAGTTCGTCGATATTGTGACGAAACCTAAAGGTTTCAAAAAAAATTAAAAAACCATGGAAAGGCACATTCCTTTCCATGGTTTTGGATCTTCAATACGTGCTTGTGATTAATGTGCTATCTCATGGAGTTTTTGTGTATATGGACAATCGAATCCACATATACACTTCAAGAATCAGAAGTCAATAAATCAATACCTTGGATAACTTATCTCATTCAATAATTTCTAGTGGCATGATTATATGCCTAGATTAAACTTTGTAAGCACTTATTTAAAACATAACATCTATTGTATATTGGTATGATGTACACATTTCCATGTCTGTTTCTAATTACTTGCAATATTTCCATACTTATTCATCACATCTAAATAGGGTCCTTATAGAATGGTCTTATTCACACCCTCTGTGCATATGAAAATTGTATGGTTTCATCTGGGTCCAATGTGCATCCTATGAACTTCCAAAGTTTTTATTAAGCAGATAGAAAGGTGATAGAAAAGAACAACGACAGAAAGAAAATCCAAGCATAAAATAACAGAAACTGAAAATTACAATAAGTATCTCTACCACCATTCAAGTGGGATATATCATAGATGTTGCAGGTATTACAATGTTATATGCAGTGGAAAGTGTTAACACCATATTTGTCCTATAAAGGCAGCAGGTGTTAGATTTTTAACATTAATCTAGCATTATATTAGGATCTTTAACTGAGAGAATAACAAGCACAACAATCAAACACAAGAGACAATGAACATAGTGTTTTTCCTCGGGGAAACCATAAATGGAGAAAACCCTGCAACTTCCTCAGAGATAGAATCAACACCAAAAGTAAAACCCAAAACAGTAAGATGATCTCCCGACAGTAGTAACCTTCTTTCTTTCTAGCCCCAGTGTCTTCTTCTTCCTCAGCTATGTGCTACAACTGAGTGTGAGTGAGTGTGTGATAAATAGAGAGGCTAGCTCTCTATTTATACTAATTCCCAACTTGACTAAACCCTAGTAGGGCCAGCCTCACTAAGTGAGTCTAACAACCCTAGTGCCCCAGAACTGCGGGGACTTTAACCCTTGAACAATAGGAGGGTTACCCACCTTGACTTGACATGACTTGTTTACATTATAGAAACTATCGATAGGAACATCGGGGCATGACATGAATCAAGTACATTACAAATACATCCTAGAATAAACATCAGGTTACAATACATAAGAAATACAAGTGAATACATTCTGAAGTTACAATTACATCAACACTACCTCTTAACTAGGAAGGTATTCTCTCAACACAATTTCTCAGCACAAGTATTCTTCTTTGTATCTTCTGGATCATCATCAAGTCTTCGTCATTTTCACCTTCAACTCATCTCTATCTTCAAGTCATCTTCATCTTCAAGTCATCTTCATCTAGATCTGGATCATCACTGGATTTGGATCATCATCACTGGATTTGGATCATCATCACTGGATCTGGATCATCACTCAATCTAGATCATCTCTGGAGCATTATCACTGGATCTGGATCATCACGGGTGCTATCTCATGATTCTTCTCGTCACAGGAAATTCTACATAGCTATCCCTTTTTCATGCTGGTTGTAGGCCTAGCCTCCATGTAGGTCTTATTCCAGCACTTATATATGACCCTAAGTCAGAATGGCCCCCCCAACACTTATATCTGATCATGTAGGAATCAATCCTATAATCATATCAGAAAGGCATGCCCAACACTCACATCTGACCATGTCAGAACACATCCCACAACCCTGTCAGAAAGGCCCAGCACTCACATATGACAACCAATGTCGAAAGGCTCAGCACTTACACTCGGCCATGCGAGGAACCAATCCTCCATGCCAAAAGGATTTGCACTTACATCTGATAACCAATGTCAGAAAGGATCAACACTTATATTTGACCATGCAAGGAACCAATCCTTCATGCCGAAAGGGCTCTGCAATTACATCTGACAACCAATGTCAGAAGGGCTCTGCACTCACATATGATCTTGCAGGAACCAATCCTACAGTCACATTAGAATGGCCCTCAGTACCAGACTGAGCTTTCCTAGTAACTAACTAGGTGCCTCCATTCCAAGAATGGCATTCAACGCTTATATCTGATCATGTAGGAACCAATCCTACAGTCACATTAGTATATCTCAGCACTCACATCTAGCATGGAAGGAACCAATCCTCTCACCATGACAGAATGGCTCAGCCCTTACATCTGACCATGGAAGGAACCAATCCTCTCACCATGTCAGAATGGCTCTAGGTCTCATCATTCCCCCTTGGAGGGAACCTCTATCTAGAGAACACCAACATTCTCCCTGAAGTACTCAAACTTCACCCTAGCTAATGGATTTATCAACAAATCAGCTATCTATTCATCCATCGCAACATACTGGAGCTTCATTTCTCCCCTCTGCACCATATCCCTGATATAGTGATACTTGATCTCGATATGCTTCGACTTGTCATGGAACACTGGATTCTCTGAAAACTTCACACAACTCTGGTTGTCACAATGTATACAAGTAGCGTCCATCTGGAGATCAAATAAATTAGATAGTAGCTTCCTCATCCATACTGCCTCACAACTAGCTGAACAAGCTGTGGCATACTCTCCTTCAGATGTACTCAGTGCCACACAAGATTGCTTCCTGTTAAACCAAAAGATCACACTTGATCCCATATTGAAGCAACACCCTGAAGTGCTCTTCCTATGGAACTGCCTGCCCAATCTGAATCAACATAATCCTCCAGGTTAATCTTCTAATTTTCCTCATACTTGAGCCCATAATCAATTGTACCCCTCAGGTACCTCAGAATATGTTTTACAACAATCAAGTGAACATGTCTCGAATCTATCAGGAACTGGATCAAGGTGTTGACAGCAAAGAAAATGTCTGGTCTTATGTTCATCAGATACATCAAGGACCCAATAATCTGATGATACATCATAGAATCAACCACTTCTGATGAAGCATCACTCAATAGCTTTAGGTTTGATGCCATAGGTGTGTTCATGGCCTTGCAATCCATCATTCCAAACCTCTTCAATATCTCTACTGCATACTTCCCTTGTCCAAGTGAGATTCCATTTGCATTCTACCATACCTCCATGCCTAGAAAATAGTGCATCATACCTAAGTCCTTCATTCTAACTTGACAGCAAGATTTCTCTTCGTATCAGCAATCAACCCATCCATACCTGTTACAAACAGATCATCTACATATAGTAGAAGCATCATTGGGTTTCCATCTTCAACCTTGTAGTAAAGGTTGGAATCTGCTTTACTTTTGGTCAAGCCCAAACTAGATAGAAAGCTGTCAATTCTACCGTACCATGTCCTAGGTTCCTGTTTCAAACCATATAGGGCTTTGTTCAATATACAAACATGAGACTCCCTATCATGTGTCTCAAAACCAAGTGGCTGCTCTACATACACTTCCTCTTCCACTACACCATTCAAGAAAGCAGTCTTGAGATCCATTTGGTGTATCTTCCATTTCATCACTGTAGCTAGAGCAAGTACTGATCTGATGGAAGTGTATCTGGCTATAGGTGCAAAGGTTTCTTCATAATCTATTCCTTCTTTCTGTGAGAAGCCACGAGCCATGAATCTTGCCTTATATTTTTCTATGCTACCATCTGCAGCATGCTTGATCTTGTAGATCCATTTGGAAGTTACAACCGACTTCCCTTTTGGTCTTGGGACAACATCCCAAAAATCATTCTTCATGATTGATTTATACTCTTCAATCATAGCATCCTTCCATTCTTTCCGTTCTACTGCTTCTTCATAATTGGAAGGTTATTTATTGATAAAGTCACATAGTAAAGCTACATATCCGCAGCAAGATCTGGTTCTCTTTCTTTCTCTGTGATTCTCTTCTGGAGCCCCATATCTTTCCGCAACTTGGATAAATTCCCGTACCCAAGCAGGTTTCCTCTTGTGAGGATTCTTTTCTTGAGGTGGATCTACAGGTTCTTGTGGTTCTTCAAATTTTCGATCTTCTTCTTGAGTTTCTTCGTTCATGGTTGTATCATGAATTCTGGGTGCTTCTACTTCTTTATGTTCTTTAGCAGGTCTCTTTCTAGATTTGTTGTAAGCTAAGTCTTCATCAAATGTTACATCCCAGCTGATGTCGATCTTCTTGAATCCTGCGAAATATATTCTGTAAGCCTTCGAGCTTTCAGAGTATCCCACAAATATACCCTTCCTTCCTAAAGGATCTAATTTTGTTCTCTTCTCTTTTGGAATGTGTATGTTCACTGGACAGCTGAATATTCTGAGATGGCTGACTTTTGGTTTCTTGCTAAAAAATACTTCTTCAGGTGTCTTGTTCTCAAGTACTCTAAGTGGAGTATGGTTCTGTACATACATCGTTGTTCTGGCAGCCTTTTCCCATATATGCATGGTAAGATCTTGATCATGAAGCATTGCTCTTGCAGCTTCCATGATAGTTCTATTCTTCCTTTCTGTAACCCCATTCTGTTGTGGATTATATGGAGTGGATAGCTCCCTCTTAATCCCTGATTCTTTGTATAAGTCTTTGAATTCATTTGATGTGAATTCTCCACCATTATCTGATCGAAAGGTCTTGATCTTATTTTCTATGTGGTTCTCAATCAAGGCTTTGAATTCCTTGAATTTGTTGAAAACTTCATCTTTGTTCTTCATGAAGTAAATCCATGTCTTCCTAGAATAATCATCAATGAAAGAAACATAGTATACATACCCGCTTAGTGAACTTGATGACATTGGTCTGCATACATCGGAGTGGATGATTTCCAACATTCCTTTTGCCTTGCTCTCGCTACTTGGAAATGTCTTCTTTGTATTCTTTCCTTTCGTACATCCTTTGCAGACCCCTTCATGTTATGCTTGAATTTTTGGAAGACCTTCAACAACTTTTCTTGCAAGTGGTAGTGCCCTGTAGTGCACATGTGCAAGCCTTCTGTGCCAAAGTTTATTTGGCTCCACTGTGTCATGGACCAAAGCTTGTTCTGGATGGCCCTTAAATTTGTATAATCCTCCTTCTTGTTCTCCAATTACTATTGCATCATCAATAGTCTTTCCTCTTGACCACATGAGGACTTGGCCATCTACAAATGCAACCCTCATTCCCTTTGCATCCAGTGCCGATATGGAGAGAAGATTCTTCTTTATTCCTGGTACAAACAAGACATCCTTCATTTTCATAGACTTTCCAGAGTCTAGCTTGTAGGAGGATTCACCACTACCTTTTATGGGATATTGGTAGTCATCCCCAAGTTTCACCTTATGGGGTGAATTATGTTTGAATAGTTTCTCAAAAGATTCCTTGAAACCTGTCATGTGTTCGGAAGCCCCACTGTCAATAAGCCAATCTTTGCCTCCATGAGTGATAGTTCCCATGAGAGCGGAGATCAGAACATATTCTTCTTCACTTTCTTGTTTTACTTTCTTCCTGGGAGGATCATCATCCTTAGTGGTGTGAGCATGATGTCTTCTTTTGGAGTTCTTCTTCTTCTTGGATCCATTCTTATTCATGGGATAATTTCTAGCAAAGTGTCCTATTTCATCGCATGTATAACATTTGATTTTTGATGGATCCCTTCTTACAAGATTATTTTTTTGATGAGAATTCTTACCTTGGTGATGATGATTTTCCCTTCTTCCTTTCTTGGATTTTACTGTGAGATCTTGATCTTCACTTCCCATCTTTTCTTCTCGAGCTCCTATTCAAGCTTCTTCTTGTGAACATTCTTCCCACAGTCTACTAGACTTGACTAACTTCTTCCTAGCACAGATTCCTTGGATGAAAGAATCCCATGACCTAGGGAGACCATTAAAGGTTGTCATCACAATTTCTGCATTCTCCACTTCTTCATATACTGCTTCAAGTTGTTCTTTAATCTGGGAGACCCTTGTGAAGTATGAATGAATGGTATCCTCATTCTGAATCTTTACATTCTTCAACTGGTTCCTTAGAGTCATCTTCCAGTTTATGTTCTTCCCTTCAAACAGTTTGGTTAGGGAATCAAACATAGCTTTAGGTGTCTTGAGGGAGGACACCTGTGGTATGAGGTGATCCTTGATTGAATCAGCAATGATCCTCTTTTCCATAACCAACTTCTTCTTATGTAAGGCCTTAGCCTCATCTCCATCTAGAACTGGGACCTCCTCACTGATATAGGAGTCCAACTCATTTTCTTCCAAGACCAGGGATATCCTATACTTCTAGGATCGAAAGTTATCAGTCCCCTCAAGATTTTCATCAATCTTGGTATGATGAGACATCTTAATTGAGAACCTCAAATGGAAATACAAAAGATTTAGATCTTACCAGGTCACGATGTTGGATCTGGATTTGGAGCTAAAATTCTGCAATGCTGGTTCATGAGCAGATTATGGTTTTTCTTTTCCGGAGTTCTATCCAACCAAATGCTGTGATTTTGATCCCTAACTTCAATTTTGAGGAGGAGATCAATCCAGGCCTGGGCTTACTGAAAAATTCCACTTATGTGAAAAGCCTTAATTTTCGGCAGTAGTGTCGGGTCCAAAACTGAAAAACCTCAGAATTGGATTCTGCTTTGACATAAAGATGCGCCCTAGGGAGGAGAGTTAATCCAACCTTATTTTGCTGAAAATATGTGGAAAGAGATCCACATAGTAGGAATCCCTAGTTCCCGCAGCTGCATAGTGTCTTCTTCTCAAGTTAGCTCTGATCCCATGTTATATTTTTAACATTAAGCTAGCATTATATTAGGATCTTTAACTGAGAGAATAACACGCACAACAATCAAACACAAGAGACAATGAACATAGTATTTTTCCTCAGGGAAACCATAAATGGAGAAAACCCCGCAACTTCCTCAGAGATAGAATCATCACCAAAAGTAAAACCCAAAACAGTAAGATGATCTCCTAACAGTAGTAACATTATTTTTTCCTAGCCCTAGTGTCTTCTTCTTCCTCAGCTATGCACTACAACTGAGTGTGAGTGAGTGTGTAATAAATAGAGAGGCTATCTCTCTATTTATACTAATTCCTGACTTGACTAAACCCTACTAGGGCTGACTTCACTAAGTGAGTCTAACAACCCTAGTGCCCCAGAACTACGAGGACTTTAACCCTTGAACAATAGGAGGGTTACCCACCTTGACTTGACATGACTTGTTTACATTATAGAAACTCCCAATAGAAACATCAAGGCATGACATGACTCAAGTACATTACAAATACATCCCAGAATAAACATCGGGTTACAATACATAAGAAATACAAATGAATACATTCTGAAGTTACAATTACATCAACAGTAGGTTCTAGGCTCTAGCTTCTATTGAGATGCATTATTTGCAATTACAAGATCTAGTTCCAGAAGAAAATGTTAAATCGATTGATACGATCAATGGAATAGTTGATTCTACAAGGGATTTTAGTAGTGAAGAATTAGGGTTTGAGAATTTATTAGTGTATATGCGAAAATATCCTCAAATTTGAGATCTAAATTAATTAATTAAATGCTACTACAAACTTGCAAATGATATGTCTTTTCCAACCAGCAACCAATATTTGTGACAGCAGAATGTTTTAACCTTTAGTTAGATTTGAAATAAGGTACACATGAGGCTAAAACTAGGGAATATTTAGGAATTTCACTTATTAATATGAAGTTTTCAACCCTGCAAATCAACCTTTTAATTCTGTTTTAGACCAGATTTAATCAGCGCTACAGAGCAGATTTCCAGAAGGTAATTCCCGGCCACAAACTACGGAAAACCTACCATGCAATTTGATGTGTTAGGGATGAGTTTAATACATGTAAATGATAGAGATTTTCAGATCCTATAAAATAGAAAATGAAAGATGAATTAAGATTTAAAATGGCATAAAAGCTGTGATTAGTGCCTAACAAATCCAAGTTTGGCAGATGGGGTCAATTGAGGATCTCATGGAGGATTTAGTGATGAAAGAGTAGATAGGGTTGAATGGTTCAAACCCAGTTTGCTCCTTAATAACTAGATCCGCTTTAGAAATATTCAATAGGAAAATCCTAAGCTAGACATTAGATATTTGTCAAACAAGAGCCACGAGGTGGCAATGTCACCACAATTCCTAAAATTTATTACTACAAGACAAATGCTATAGAATGGAAATATACCTCTATTTTAACCCCAACAAAGCTTCCCATGCCAAACCAAGATATCTATCATAATACACTTGTAATATAACTACAAATGGCAGCTTCAAAGATGGAGGATAAAGGATAATTGCTTTTACTAGGTTTTAAAACTCGAGACTCCTCTTCCCCATGAGAAGGTTGGAAGAAGCTTGGACACCTCCATTTCCACCCAAAGAAGGCTTCTTGTGCAATATTTTAGTTTGGTAGAAAATAAATGGGAACACAAAATTCCAAGCTTTTGGTAGAAAATGAAAAATAAAACACAATTTCAAATAGTAATTTAAAGAAGCGATGAAGAAATGGAGCCAAAAGCTTAAAACAAATAGTTTTGATAGAGGGAAAGTGGTTAAAAAACAGAGGTGGGAAATGCACAGAGAGAACATAAGAGTGTTAAAAGAAAAGAATGGTACAACAAGAACACAACAAAGACAGTTAAGTTTGATATTTTTATGTTTCTATACAAACATTGGATAGGAAGCATGATGAAGAGGCTAGAAATGAAAATAGAAAAGTTATATTATACGACAGGTACAAGCAAGTCATTTAAAATATTAATTCCTAGGGAGAATGTAGGCAATGCAAGAACCCTTACCTTATCAATCGCCTTTGGCCAGGTCCATTGGCCCATAATGCTTGAAAAGAGTTGTCCTAATAAATGGAAAACCACTGTGTTGGCTGGAAATTAAATTTATAAATTAAATAAATAATCCATTCCTATACCTATACACAAGTGGTCACTTTGCTAGGCATGGAAAATATCAAAACAATCTATGAAATAAAAAATGGGCATACAATTAAATCAACTAATGTTGTCTGGAAAGTGTGTTCTTGGGGTAATTCCACCAAGAGATGTGGTTCTGGAGTCACATTCCACATGTCCTACGAAGGAAATCAACAATCAATCTATCCAGCACGCATTTTCCACCAGAATATCAACTCGCATTTAAATGCTATATTACAATGTCGTTGCCTCACTGATGTGGAAACTTGTGTTTGTATTCGACAAGATTTATTTAACCATTGTATTAAAATGAAAACAACACACAAATTTTAAAGTTTAAGACAGAAATATATTAAATACACATATAAATAGGTTTTTACTGGAAATATGTGGACACTGTTAATACCACCATCCTGTCAAACAATATAAAACAAAAAACATAAAAAAGAGTCATGTTGTCTTACTATATGAATAAAATGTCACTAAATACTCTGGATAAATCTTTGTTATCTATGAAATGTTAACTTTCCAGTAAATAATATCCCGCACGGGTGTGGGTCATTGGTGGTTCAGTTGTTATGAAGTCACTTGTTGTAAATTGGAGGTCACGAGATCAAATACCACCTAGGTTTACCTGTGTTCCATGTCTTGCGGAGAGTGTGGGGAACCTAGGGGTATAGTGGTAGTGGGAATGAATCCCTAGACCCCGTGTCACATGAGTACCAACCCAGATCTAGTTGTCGATTCCCCTAGTTACAAAAAAAAACTTTCCAGTAAATAATATTTAGATATGGAAATATTTGTTCTAATATAATGCACTTTGAGGAGCTCATGGAATTCTTTTGTAGCGCACATATAAATACATTTTTGTTTACTTATAAAAAAAATAAAGACATAGTTTAGGGGAGGAAGTTCAGAGATGAACCTACAGAGCTACAAGCATGGGCTTGTTGTGAGAATCATTGCATATGATGGTTCCATCTTTATTCGTTCTCTGATTGCATCTTCCACATAGACTTGGGTACCCCAGTGGATCCTTCTTAACCCCTTTTCTATTATTTATTTCTCAACTTTTCTCCTAACATTCCTTACAAAATCGACGACCGACATCTTTTCAATGACACCCTCCAACTGCAGAGTTAAATTCAAACCATTAAGAAGCAAAAACCTGAACATGAATTTGTTCTCCTCAAGTTCAGGCTTGGGTTTCTTCTTAGGAAGCACTCCAAGGTATCCCTCATTGTTGATTCTTTTCCTCCTGGTAGAATATTCTCCCATCTTGGACACAAGAAATGGCAAACCACAGAGTGAATATTGTGTTCTTCTATCGTAATGCTTGCCTACACTTAGAATTTGCAAGAATTGATTCATGCAATGGGATTTCATTATTTTATACAGAGAATTCTATGGCTGGGGTTAATGTCTCACTAATTACTCAAATAAATTATGCATGTACAAATCAAGACAAGCTCTGGCATTCCACAATTGCTACAAAGCTCTGCTCAGTAGCCTCAAAACCACTATGAGAAAACAAAAACAGTTTGCTATAGAACATTCAAGCTTCAAATTCCAACAATTCAAGTCTGGGAGTTTATATCAAGCTTGTATGTGACCGAACACCAGGATATGTAGTGCACCCACAAAGATAATTGCAATTGATGATGAGCAAATTCTCCTTATAGAGGGTATTCTGAGAGACTGATACTATCAGGTTATGTGCACTTCTTCTAAAATATCCAAGGACTCTATTTATTCATCAATTTCACTGCAAAAAGAGGACAAACCATGCACCACTATCATTAGAACTGCTTAATGCAAAAGAACCTCATGATAGCAGGTAACCAAGGGAAATCTGCAAACAATCAACTTTAGTAGTTAAACATAGGGAAAACCTGTCCAAAATGTGAGCACGATGCACTGCAAAATAGGTGAACATAACACTAGTACTACTTACTACACTGCTCCTAAGAATGCAATGGAAAAATGAGGTGGGAACTTTAAAACCCTAAAATTAGCAATAGCCTTAAATGAATTACATCAAAAGCAGCCGTAAGTAACTTCCCGACTAGCTAAACAGAAGGAGAATTACAGATTCATTTCATCAAATGAATAGGTGGATGGGGTTTCAAGCTAAAGCATAGAAACACATCAACAGGCCTTCATATAAATTATTAGACTCTGTATGGGGATTTGTTAGATTTCCATGTGCAATCACCAGAATCCAAGGACTAATCCTGATTCTTCATCTCCCTGATGCATCTTGGCGTATTGATGAGTGACTTCCAAATACAATTTTTCACCCAATTCTTGTTCCACAAAAACTTATATCTTGCCTCAAGAATCCCATGCCATCCTATTTGCTACCATCAATAAAACATGCAGTGTAGCTCCACAAATCCTCACTAACCGCTGATAATCTCAAACTACAAGTGAAACCAAAATTCTACCATCTATAAACCAAAACTCTCTGCAAATGAATATAGTGCATATAATCATGGGAAACAATATGCGGATAAAATATCTGAAAGGCTTCCAATCCTCAGTAGCCTCAAAACCACTCTGAGCAAACAAAAAATGTTTGCTATATAACATTCGGGCTTCAAACTCCAATAATGTGCTTCAAACTCCAATAATTCAAGTCTAGGAGGTTAATGCAGTAAAACACAACAATTTCAAGTCCGGGAGGTTCATGCACCAAGACACAAGAGGAACCTTGAAAATCAGAAGCAAAACGTTGCCATTATCAAAGAAAAACTAACAACCGTACTCAGGGTTTAATTGAATTGCAATACATCCAGATGATACCTATGACGTCTGATATGCCGCCAACACTGGAGGAGCTGATATCAAAACCTACGTCACTGAAGTATATCCCAATCAACAATCAAATAAAGAATTTTAAAATAATTCTATTTAATATAAAATTTTAAAAACTTTACAACCATGAAAAAATTAAACAATGTACGGTTGGTTGGATTAATAGACATAATCCATCCATATATATCACCGCTTCCAGTGACATAACAAGGGTTAAGAGAAACACAACCAAATTTGAGAAACATGCACACTATTAAACTTTTCAATGACAAGCATCCAATATAATAGAGAATGGTCTTACCCGATTATAATTTATTATCAAGAGACAATTGAAGATGACATCCATTGATCAAGCATCAAGTATCAAATACATCCAATCAACCATCCATAAGCAACAAATAATAGTACTAAACAATAGTATAAGAATTCTCTTCACAACTTATGCTTGTTTTTTACCACAATTAGATATTTCAGTTGGTTGTTATGACGGCATTTATATTGGTAAGACACTACATTTGAGATCTATGAATTTGTAGGAATATTTGTGTATGCTAACCTCTTATGGTTCAGTTGATAGAAGAGGAGGAGGTGGATCTTATGGAAACTGAAAAAAATAAGGATGGTGGAAACACACCCGATCCTTTTGCAGATGCAGCTATCAATAATGCTGTAAATGGTCATGCTACCCCTACTGGATCTACATCTCCTGTAGTTGAGCACTCACAAGAAGAACTCAGTAAGGTTGGTTTCTCTCTCAACATCTTTTTTGTTTGACTATAAGATTCCTTGGTCTATCTGTTGTTCGTAATCTCTATCTTCTTCCTATTACTGCACATTGCCCTTTACAATGATTATTCTCTTGCTTCCAGTTTGACATTTAATATTAGCTTTGAAAAATGTTTTATTGAATTCTAGTAAAAAAATGGCTAGGGAAGTTCACAGCAGTGCCACAAATTTAATTGCAATGAAGTTAAATCAATTCCATTTACGGTTGTGGACCTAATTTACAAGATACAGGGAAACATGTATGTGTTTCCAAAACTGAAACACACTGGAAACATGACCACTCATTTATAAATAGCACATTATATTGGAACTTTGAAATAAATGATTATGAATAAATGAGCAAGAACATTTAAATGACAAGCAAAGTTCCACCATCGCTTATATTGGGATCCTCACCATTAGTATTACCCTCTGCCTCCTCATCTAGCCTTTGGCTCTACCTCAATCCTCCAGGGACTGTTATAGCTGATTTTACAACTCCAGGTGAATCACACTTTGTATGGCCTTCCCCTATCCCGCTACAGACTCCTTAGACCCCGTGGACCATTTTTTGTCCTTTGATGTTTCCTTGACCATCCCTAAAAACATGTGAAAAATGATACACGTGACATTTAAACCCTTCATCGCGTATATACGTGGGTTTGACCCCTAAAACTGCGTACATCAGGATGTGTACAAAATCCAAATCCTTTTGGAGTTTTCCTTAACATGGATCTGACTCACTTGACTCCTGGCCTTCCCTATGCCTTGAGATCGCTTGGATTTGATCTTTAATTACCCCTTTGAAAAGCTATATAAGGAACTCTATGGTACATTGAAGGCATATGAGAGAATTGAGAGCAAAGAAACTATAGTCCATTGTTGCTGGAACTTATTCTTGAGTATGCATCCCTTTGTCCCTTGGAGCACTTTTGTGTTCTTCCCAAGCTTTCCTTTTGATTGTGAGCTTACTATCAAGAGATGGAGGATTGAGGTGGTGGAGGCCCAAGTGGGGGATTCCATTTCTTTGATTTGTAGACAGGCCGACAAAGGTTATATCTATTGTAATCTCTGATTTATATTAATAGAAATATCTTTTCCTCTCTAGTAATGTGTGTTTGAATGAATATTTTATCCATGGGATTATTTCAAATGCTTATACATTGTTGATTATATATGCTAGAATAGATCTAACACCATGATATATAGTATGCTTGTATTGTTTACTTGTTGTTGAGGAATTAATTTATCAATTCAAGCTAAAGTTGGAAAGCTCAATGGGGATCTACTTCAACCATCCAGAATAAGGTACGAGGTCTGATCCTTTAGTGTTAGACATTTAATTTCTATTGCATATTGGAAAGGATTGATTTCTGGAGTGAAGCTATCTGTTGTGGTATCCCAAGCCATAGGAATTTCTCTTCATAACAGAATTGGTGACTCCGCTGGGGATGTTCCTTGTTTTTATTTGGGGTTTTGGGGCACAATGGGCTTGATATTCTTGACTTGCTCTTTGTTTCTCCTTGTTTCTGTGTTGCATTTTATAGTATGTTCATCCATTGACACTCCCCTTTATTGGTTTGATCCTTGGCCTGCTTTTTACCACTACCTTCTCTATATACGCAGGTTTTTGGCCAAAAGCCGCGTACATATGTGGATTTTTGGCCAAAATTCATGTATACACGCATATTTTTGGCCAAAATCCATGTATACACACAGGTTTTTGGCCAAAAGTCGCGTATATACGTAGCAGTTCTTTAAACAGTCGCGTACATCCTCCCTTTTGGTGGGTTTGATGTTGTGGGAAGTTGCTGGGTGGGTTGTGAGTGTGGTTGGGTCTTCCTTGGGTCTGATGTTGTCTGTTGGATGCTTCTTTTGTGACTAGAGACCATTTTTTCATTGATTTTTATTTGGAAGTAGTTTTAGTCATTTATCCTTTTTGTTTTTCCATTAGTGCATTACTCTTTTTGTCTCGGTGTCTTGCTGGGCTTGTGTTTTATACTTGCTGCAGAGACTGAGAGTTTTAGATGACTTTTATTGCATTTTTCATTCTTTTATATTGAAAAATACAAGGTAGTTGCAATCTTAATTGTGTCTTAGATATGGATTTGAGGAGGTACTTGCATTGGATCACTAGTACAAGTGATCAATTTTGCCACGGAAAAACGTGGCTATATCCACGGAAAATCGTGGATATTGCCACGTCTAAGTGTTTTTTTTTCCGTGGAAACAATTCTGTCGCAATAGAGACGACCCCTAATTTGTGTTGCAAGAGCGACAATGTTCTATATTTCGTTAGATGTCTAAGCCGTCGCTATATCCACACCTGGCCATCGCTGTATCCATGCCTGGTCGTCGCTGTATCCACGCCTGGCTGTCTATGTATCCAAGCCTGGTCGTCGCTGTATCCACGCCTGGCTGTCTATGTATCCAAGCCTGGTCGTCGCTGTATCCACGCTCTGTATAAGGTTTTTTTTTTAAATGCAAACCCAGGAATAAGACGTCACTATAGCCACGCCTTTCCGTCTCTGTATCCATGCCTGGCCGTCACTGTATCCACACTTTGTATAAGTTAAAAAAAAAAAAAATGCAAACCCCAGGAATAGCGACGGGGATGCTATACCTGCGACGGGCAGACTATACCTGCTCTCAATTGTTCAACCTCCAACCTAAATCAACACATTCAACACAGAATAGGCAAACTACATCATATTTAATAGGTCAACAGGGAACCTACCATCTTGAGCCAAAGGGATATCCCAGGCTATATTTGAACAACACTTTCTAGAAATTATGGACAATTTCTTCACAAGTGGGGAGGAAACGATGTATGTAACAGTAAATGTATAATGTTGTAATTATTCACGTATGGGTATCTAGTTTTTAATATCTCAAGCAACACAAATTGGCCCTGGAGTATGGCAGTTACAGTTTTTTTTAATACTCTTAGACAACCTGAGACAGCTAATTTTTTGCATATAAAAAACCTTCAAGTCCCTATTTGCCTAGTGCATCCCATTTCATTAACCTTCGAGTCCCTATTTGCCGGGTGTGTTCTTGAATATTTGTTTTCCTCATCATTAAGGTCCCTGGATCCTTATCATAAAAGGGGCCACATTAGGGTTCGAAGGCATCCATTACATGGTCTGAGGTTTTCAACCCCTGGGGTGGTTGAGCCTATTTAAGGGTGATTTGTGAAGCTGTCCACCTTTGCACATTTGGTCTTCTAGTACACTTGGTAGTTTTCAAATGCCCATGTCTCCTAGAACATGAAGAAGGGCACAACTCAATACCCAACCAAGCACATGCAAGATATATCTATTAAACATTTCAAAGAGGAATCCATCATTGGAATGCCAATGAACTTACCTATTCATAATAATAAGAGAGTGTTTACATGGACTTTGTGACATGTTTGGCTCAGAAAAATGGACAAACTGATAGGATTTTGGTGGCAGGTAATAGACTAACCAAGATGGCCAAATTTAACCCTCACCTCTTCACAAGCAAGGTAGGGGATATTAGTAAAATATTGATAGCCTAGGTATTTCCAGGTATGGCCTTACTGAAGATATTGTGAGTGCGGAGATGATAAATTTACAGGAAAATTTAAGGACTAGTTTAAGGATTTGTGCACATAATTAACCCTCAACAATAACAACTAGTACTAGATTCATGTGCAAACAGAAAGAGTTAGAGAGCTATTGTTTTGTTAAGAGCTCATGTGGCTTGGTAAGAAAACTCTGTGAGAAGAAAGGCTTCCATTTGTGGAATTCTTTTATTATAATAGTAGGCATGTGCCAGTATGTGTGCCTCCTTTCAAGGCACACAAATGGTTAAAAGTGGTTTTAAAAAAAAATATAAATGCAATGTCAGAAATCCATGTCAGTATTTTTCATCATGTAACTTGTAAGTAGTTCTCGTCTTGTAAGTAGTTCTCGTCAACAAAATGCCAAAATATTATTAAGATAAGAAACCCCCTTAATGCAAGCATCCCCTCTTCTAAGGATGTTGTTGGATGACATCGGTAGACTCTGGAAAATTCCATTCAAAAGTATTGTAAAACCACAGTCATATAGCATCAAGGTATCAACCAACCTTAAACATTGATTATGAATCAAGTGAAGCAAAGCTCCAATAGAAAACCTCCAATGTCAAAAGACAATTTAATCAGATCAATAGAAAACCTCCAATGTCAAAATACAATTTAATCAGGAAAAGCTTTATAGCTGAGAACACTATTAGCTTTATTTATAGGTCAGGAAACAAGATACCTCTTCTCAGATGACTCCTTGAAATGTGCAAGCTTTTCTATTACATCATCCATTGTTAACTGTCCAATATATGTCTGTTGAAAATAAGAGTTTTCCTCTTCCTCAATATCAGCTACAAAGACCTCAGATGATGACTGTTATGAATCCCCAACACTCAATAAGCATGGATTAACATGGACAGTTGCAGAATGCAATCGTTTCATTTCCTCAGCAAGATCTCGAGATTCTAACTAGCCCACATTAGCTTGAAGAACATGAATAACCCAATACTTAGAGTGAAACAAGATACCATAATTCATGCTGAAACATTTCCATAAATCACAAAAAAATAACTCAATTTGAACATAAGTCTATTCCTAATGTTAGTTGAAGTTGTGCTGTACATTGAAGGCAAATGGGAGAAACTGATGTGGTTAATATTGTGATTGAATGGCCTGCAGTAGCTTTGCAAATAGATGGCTAGAACATATTCTAATATTGTTAGATGTGCCACTTTTCTAAAATTCATAGTAAGCAAGGTACCCTCCCTGTATAAATTGTTGGAGAGAACTTTTGTTTGGAGTGTTGGACACTTGTTGCTTTACAAGTCAAGGTTTGTGTTCTAGATTTGTTCATCACTAAGGCTAATTGATGTGCTTGGACCAGGTGAAAATTTCTTTGGATTATTAAAACAATTTTCAACAAGTGCACTTGTTTCCGCGCTGGTTCTCTCTTATTACAAATAAAATTGATGTCTAGGGATGACGATAACAAATATTGGGAAATCTTGGTATTGAAAAAGTATACTTGAGAGTTGAGGTGAAGTTCTTATGGTGCTCCACTAAAAATGGATTTTGTGGAATGGTTTTATAAGATTGTATATGGTTCCCTTGAGTTAGTGGTCAGTTTAAGGTACTGTTGTCGGGGATAAATTGTTCAAGATTCAAGAAAGAAAATGGCATGTACTGAAAATTACATTTGGTGGACAGATTGGTCATGTAATAAGAGAGAACCAGTAAAGAAATAGGTGCACTTGCTGAAAACCGTTGATAATCCAAAGCAATTTTCACCTAAGCCTCTGCACGATAAGCCTTTGCACGATCTAGCCACTTTTTGCAATACTTTAGGCTCTCTTATCTCTTTCCATAAACCTCTTTGTTATGGCCTTGGTATGGAATGGAATGTACCTGTCAGTTTTTTGCTGATCATGATTGGGAGACACTGTAGGATGGGTTATGAATCTTGGGAATTGTTTCCTGGTTTTAATCTCTTCAAAGTTCAGACATGTGGGAATGCAACTTGGCTAAGACTCATAAGGAGTTGTCATTTTTGGATTTATTGTGATTTCTTCTTGGTTGATGTGTTTATGAGATAAAAATAAGTTTACTGTAAATGAGATAAAAATAAGAACAAAAATCATGAAACACGTCATGGAACATAAGAACAAAAATCAGAACTTGAGGTATGAAAATGCTTTGAAAATTACTTACCAAAAAGAATCGCAGTTATCTCCAATTCTCTCGCTGGATACCTTGGGAAAAAATGGTATTCTTGATGAAGTATAAATGAGAAACAAGTTGCTAATCACATGGTATTTCAAAGTTTCAACAAGCATTTTGAAAGATACCTTGCATTTGACTAAAAATTTATAACTTATGCTCAAGAGTCTAATCAAATACCAGACAAAAATCCAATTAAGTGGAAAGTACCATTCATTTAATCTAAATATCTGAAGCAACAAGGGACATTATAACCTATGAAAATACAGAAATGTTACACCTCTGGCCTTGTGCCTTCGATGCTAATTTCTTTGTCATTCCACTCCCCAGAGGACTCAAAAAACATGGATTTAAATATAGGGGAATGTGCTGCCAAAACAACTCTATGGGCATGAAATTTTTCCCCTGATACATCAAATGTGACATCTGCATTTTCAACATCTTCAAGCAGTTCCCCAAATTGTTGACCCAAGTTTGATTCAGGGATGTGAATATAGTGCAATTTGGGGCCTTGAATAGCAGAAACCACAACCCCAACTGTACAACATATTTTCAGAGTATCGTCCTTCACAAAATCTGATGATTCCAGCATAGCTCGCTTGAAGAAACGCTTGTAACCCCTAAAGATCCCCAAGAGGGTGAAAAGCAAAAAAAAAAGAGTAAGTGGTAACCAGATTAAGCCGAGGCCACCAGGAGTTTGAGGTCTCTGACCTGCAAATCCACATACATACCTATTGACACCTCACAAGACACGGTCCTCCGGATTAGGTTTTGTGTATGACAGCTCGTGAAAGTAGAGCTTTATTTGCAACTTCACAGGATACCATCGTAATCTCCACACAGAGGCAACTCAAGGGATTCTCCACGCAGTCTTAGCACTTATTGATGAAACACCAAGGAGCCTTGTGTGGCTAAATCAAAAGGAAACTAGCCCTCTTTGAGGGAAAGAAACTTGATGATCCCTTTAAGAAGGGACAGAAAACCAACACAAAATGGAGCAATAGGAAACACAAAGTATGGTTCCCAACAACATGACAGGAGGATGACCTACAAAGCTGCTCAGTCGAAGGACAGTGGTGAGAATCATTTCTATTTGCAATTATTGTAGTATAGATGGCCATACCAAGAAAAAATGCTGGAAATTTCATTTCCCCGTTGCATTTTTCCCTCAATGTTAACATCTTCACAATAACCCATATAAACAATCAATAACATATAGTTCCCCTAGCCTTTCAGCAAGCCACAAAACAACACTAAGCCCCATCAAACATTGAGCATAGAATCCCTCAGTTTTTTGACCTAGAAGGTACATAAATCCAATGAGAGTAGGGCTAATAGAGTTGACAGATTTGATGCCAACAATAAAATCTTTAAAGTTAGAAGACCACAAGAAAAGAAAATCCATGACAAAAATGTTTATTGAGCATAATGTGATATAAAGAAAAAAATACTAACTGTTTGTAATGGTTTCAGATTATTTGGTAACTGAAAGTTGTTGGTTAAGAGTTATGAGAATACATTTGTAAATCATCACATGTGGTTTTTCTCTATAAAAAGAATATTTTCCATGACATGATAAGAGAAGATTTTCAGACAAGTATTCCCACTGACAGCTGCTATGAAAATCTCTCAAGTGCAATACTGAAACTGCAAACATGTAACTGCAAGTGTTAACCATGATATTTCTCATTTGGAATATGACATATTAGTAAAGTGTTGTCAGTCACACTAGTATTGTACTTTCCTTTAATATGATATATTGTCATCTAGAAAGTCTTGAAATGGCATTTTGCTAAAGATGTGGAGTTTAATTTCCCTCTATATACTTGCATTTGATTTGTTTAAATGAAATGCTATCCTTGCTGGTAGAAGAAATTATTCTTACATATGCACCTCTCTCTCTGGACATGATTATGAACAGTGGATGTCTAACATGATATTGAAGTTGCTTTGCCTGTAATCCTAAATTTTGCAGATGAAAGGATTGGCTTCAAAAACAAAAAATATCACAAAATGGTGCAAGTTTGGATAAGGTTATGGACCTTTTATTGTCTTTTCCAGAATTTAAGCACTTAATTATACCGACCATGTTGGCTCTTTCATATAGTTGCAAAACATCAATGATCACTCTTGTAGACTGTCCATATACTGGATCATATCCATATCTGGCTCTAGCCTGCCATATCTGGCTCTAGCTCTCACTGAGAAAAGGTCACCATAAACATACGGTGAAATTGTAACACAAATCTAATAGATGAGTAAAATATAACAAGTTATTGGACCTCAAATACAAGGAATAATAACTCGAACCTTCTAACTTCTTGGCTTTTTATAACCCCCGTTCCCCATTTTTCTCACTCATTACTGTATATTTATCTTTATTCTTGTAACAGATACCTTTATTTTTAATTTATTAGCTCTTAGTTCCAATTTCTTGGGTGGGGCAAAAGTCCCTTCACTCACCACCTATGCAGATGGAATATTATTTCCTTTCAAAGTCCCATTAGTCACTTTTGGCTAGCGGTGGACATTAGCATAATCCTTTTTTCTACCCACACTATATAAGAAATGTCCTGTGCCCCACAATACCCAAGAGTTTTCAATGAAGCCATCATCAGTGAAATGCAAAAGGGTAACTAAATAATGAAGAAAAAAAGATGCATGTGCTTAATGCCAAGGTGATTAGCACTTGCATTGCATGGGGACTGTAATAAAAAAGACAGCAAAGACACTGGAACCTCACACAAACCAATCCATATCGATAACTATGAAGACAAACGCTAAGAAAAGACAGCTCCAAAGCTCATGGATGGTTACTTAAAAGTCAAGACCATCTATATTAGAACTCATTTAATTAATGTGACAGACACTTGTATGAAAATAGCAAAGCTCCTGCAGTAAAAGTGAGAATGAATGAATTCCTTCATACCAGGTCTGTTAGCTCTCGAAGTGTAGCATCCCTCCAAGTGTAAATTTGCACCTCGTCCTTTGGCTCCTTGCCTCTAACTGCAAAGTCCTCTGCAATATGATGACTTCCTAACTGCAAAAACCCCAATAGAGAAACATGGTCATGAAAACTAGAAAATATAGACCAGTGCTGTTAATATTGCACTATGGCAAGTACTCAATGAAATGGATATACATAAAATTTTTGCACCCAGAGATGAGATCATTCTAGCCAAACCTGGCCAAACCTGCGAATTGTGGGTCTTCCATATTATCATCACTGGACTAAAATATATGGTATTGTTGCATACTGTTCTTTTGAATTTAGCCATTGGGTTGGTGTAATTACACAGGCTGGGATATTACATATCATCAACAGCATAAGAAGAAGAAAATAACCAATGCTTTAATTAGTATGCCCACATATGTAATTAATGCACCCAATTCTTCTCTAATTACTTTGTTGTTGTATGTGATATCTAAAAATAGTTAAGGATTTTATCTACTGGTTTGGTTCAACACCCAGGCTGAATGTTCCCCATCCTGAGCTTATCAAGGAGATAATGTCCAGCAAGTTCGGGCACTATGAAATTTTTTCTTCTAATCCCCTTGAGAGGCAGTTGGTTGAATAGGGCCTTGTGGGTTTGGAAGGTGAGAAATGGGAGTGGCACAGAAGAATCATCAATTCTGCTTTTCATATGGATTTCTTGAAGGTAACAAATTATATTTAACAAAAGCCTTAATTCTCTCTGAAAGAGATCAATTCGAACTACTAAATATAGTTTTCTAAAATAAACTAACAACTTTTTCTACATTATTGTTCCTTAGTATCTACTTACCTAAAAGCATAGCTATTTGTGCTCTATCAGTAAAATGAGCCTGCTAGTTTTAATACCATACCTTCTTAGTTCAGATAAAATTTTCTTCCAACGATTTTGGTTAATGCATTATGTTTGTATAGTTTACCCTCTATCACTAACATTGAATGTTTGCAGCCTTTTGCATTTGACTAGATGCCATTACTTTGATCCTTGCTATGATTCCAATGCAGTCATCTTAATTTTAAGATTTTTACTATTAATTTATTTAGCTTTTAGACATATCCTTAACTGACTTACCACAGAGAGAATGATTTCTCCTTAGAGGCATAGCAAATAAGTGACATGTCAGTGCCATTTTGAAGTGCATATGGTGTATAAATGATAGCCTGCACAAAACTAGGACCAGCACCAAGAAGAGTGATATTTACAGTTGTTAATAATTGCTCAAAGTGATCACAATGCACACGTTGTTGCACTATTTATAAGTAATAATATATTTTCATGAAAAAACAAATCAACATTGAATACGCTTACCTCTAAAAGTCCCATATCTCCTCGAGATAACCTCAACATAGCATATCGTTTTCCATTACCAAAATCCAACTCTATATTGAGATCATGCAGTTCACCTTTAGTGTTGGGGGAAACTTTCCCCAATCACCAGCATTTATTGGACTGCTCGTTTCTTTCAGATCATAGAGAGTTACTGTTAAAAAAGTTTACTAAGATCTGCATACATGTATGTTTTTTGTCCACTCTGAACAATTGCATGATTGCCACTATGTTCAGATATCTCTGCTGAGTTTGTCCTTGCAAAAAATATCAACACACGAGAAACTCAAAAAAATAGAAAAAAAATGAGAATTATGTGTCAATTCCTCAACAAATGATGTTACCTAAACGATCACTTGATGTCACTACAATCTTCAAATCAAGAAGATTGGACACTTGAATGGTTGGCATGATCCAGATATCCTGATGTTCTTGCCAAGCAACTCTCTGGGACTGTGGCTTTCGTTGCTCAGGAGTATGGGGTGTTCCCACAGATAATTTTCTTTTTGTGGTTCTAACTAGGAAATAAAGATCTTTAATCTCTGTACCCGAGGTATTTAGGCCACAATGAATCATGCTAAGGTAGCACTCTGTAGTTTGACCATAAAATGTCTTCTTTATGTGATGACTTAATTTGTCAAAGAGTCCTTAAATATGAATAGCTTTAACACCTTTTACAACGTCTGACCACTCAAAGAAAGAGGGTCTTTCACCGTCCGCAATGGGTGTTTCATCATTTACAGGCCTCACACAGAAAAGGTAATTTCCTGGAAGAATATATAAAAGCATGTAAGTTTAGGAGAGACGACTGAAAATACATCCAATGTCATGCTGCCCTATAATTCCAAGTAGACCAGAACAAATTTCCACAAAGCCTTGAATA
>LPNX010902021.1:335349-350159 GCA_001517045.1 Pseudotsuga menziesii | reverse complement strand
GTTTTTACTAAACCATAATATATCATTTTTCTCTAACCATTATGCATGTGACAGATTTAATTTGGGCTCCCTGGTTTGGCCTCCATGTGCCATTGTCATCCCTAGTAACATCGATGTTGGTCATCAGGATCCATTCAAACTCTAGATTCGTTGTTTGCATTACAAATTTACAATTAATAACGGTCAGCTTAAGTTTCCATGCAGCAGGAAAATTATGGAAAGGCATAACCTAGATAAGATATTATGGCATTTTCAGGCCCTCTTGTACAGAATATCAGATTCCTTTTACCGCAGCTAACATTTTCAAATTTATTTAGCTTTGTGTAGGTTTTGTGCAGGCTATCATTTATACACCATATGCACTTCAAAATGGCACTGACATGTCACTTATTTGTTGTGTCACTTATTTTCTCTACAGAAGAAACACTGTTTTTTTTTCCTAAATTGATTCCTCTGCTTGAGATTAAGAGAGGAAAAGGCATGCACAAAACCCTCAAAGGTTTGCTTACAGGTCGACTTAGATCAAAACAGGATTGTGTCTAATCTTCATTTATGATTTGTAGTTTTAGTTAGTTTCCCTTGCTATTTTCTTGTCGCAAAAACTACTTTCAACAGCTTTCCTAACTGCCAATAAGTTGTCCTAGCTTAAGATTTATTGCACTGCTGATGTGGATTTTCAGGATGGGTCTTTCCTTATATGCTGCCATTCGTATAGTTTTCCAAAGGATGCAATCTTTTTAGATATTTCATCATTGGATCCTATCTTGTCATTCACAATAAAACTCATGACTATATATGCATCGAAATGTATTTAGTCAGCAGGCTGTCAAGCACACAGTTAATGTCAAATTTGTCTCTTTGCTGAGGGTAAGGCCCGCTGTTCATTGGTTCATTTTTATAACCCTCCAAGCCTCTGATTTCCTGTAGGGTGTGTGCTGGCCAAATCACAACAAATAGAACTGCCAAATGGTCACCTCCAGTGCTGGTTTTATTTACATATCTTTCAAAGGTAATCTAACTACATAAAGGGCGAACCTCCAATAGACTCCCTCCTCAAAACCTTGCTGTTTATCTGCCGTAATGTTTGAAAGGTTGCAAGGAATCAGGGATCCCAACTACCAGCACATATGAAAGAGATTTGATGACAATGACCTCCCAAAACCTGCTATATTTTGTTTCAACCCAAATTTCTGTGCTGTTTATTTCATGTGTTAAGGAAGTATAGTTTGTTGTGATAACATCAAGGGCAGAAATCCTAGTGATAAAATGATATCAATTTGAAACCAACTCGGGAGACACGGAGAACGACCTGATGAAGGGTTATAAAGAGGAAATCTGCCTGTTCACATGGACACCTATGCTATCAGATTTAGTTCTAGAAGGGGGAGGTGCTCCGGTACTTGGCTGGATCACTCTATCAGATATTGATGTTAAGGAAGTTGGTGCTTTGCCATGGAGTCCTGAATTGGACAGAGACAAGTTGTTTGAAATTGAATACTTCATAAGGTTTAGCATAATTCTGCGCCATAATGTTCATTTTTTCCATACAGGGGAGCTATCAAAGATGGAAAATATCATTCTAGATATACTCTCTCAGCTTCAAACATTATACCAAGAGCATAGTGTGAAGGAAAGATCACGCCCACCCCAACCCCAACACCTCGCTTCTCTCAGTGCAGTAAAAAATAAGAAACCCACAAGCAATTCCAGGCAATGAACTCCGTATAGATCTATTGATATGTATTGAAAACTCTGAACAGAATATAAAAGCTAGTTGGGTATAAAACCTAGTTTGGCATTTATCAGAAGAGAAAAAATCTCTTATAAGGAAATATTTAGAGATTCACTTGGTAGTGGCTAGCTCAAAGCAGAGCACAGATTTGCAGACCTCGCCCTGTGAACAAAAACAAGGAATCAAGGTCCCTTTTGTCTGCTATATACAAAATACAGTGCAAAAATTAAAGTACTGCTATAAGCCTGAGAGGATTCTTTGGATTGACATACCACACCAAATGTCGATGAATCAAAATGCACATTTCTAAGGCGCCTCAGCTCCTCGGCTTTTCTAATGGATGTTTTGTTCTCTACAAGACCCAACTTCCTGCCCAAATCTTCCATATCCATCCTTATCCTTCGTTGCTGTCCGCAATGTATTATTAAGGAACTTTGTTCTGAGGAGAAATACCACTTCTCTTCATGGGTCCATTTCTCATTGTTTGTATTAGTTTTCAGATACAAAATAAAAAAATGGGTAGTGGGTAACTATGGCGGGAAACCATTAATTTCAGATTGGATTCCATGATCACCATGGACCGATTCAATGATATTGGGGGTTTGTGATAAGGGTAGTTTGTGAACTCGAAATAGTATTTCTTTTTTATTAAATCGCAACTTAAGACCTGATTTGTTTCATACTTATTCTTTATACTATATATTTAATGTCGTCGGATATGCGACGGTGATTTTAAAGGAGGATGCTAGATCAATTCATGTTGGTAAACTATTGCAATAAAAGTACTATCTGAGGTGATATATCCTTAGGGATCAATATTACATTGTATTTAAGCTAAGTTATGCTCTCAATCCCAAATTAGTTACTACACATTTAGTATTAGGGTACACATATGAACCATGTTTGTCCCATGGAATAACTCCTTCCCAATATTATAACCCTCTTCTGAACAAACCCATTCATCCATGAGTAATCTCTCATACCTATCCTCGGCCATACTGTAAAGCCCTGTGCAACCTTCCTAGTCCCAAGGACTCTTTAAATGCCAATCCTGCATCTTAGAGGGCCAGCAATGATCATGGCTGCTGCTGCTGTTGTTACCACCACGATTTGCCATGGAATTTGAGTCCATATTCTTAAAAATGACTTCTTCTTCACAACACAAAAACTAATCCAAGGAAAAATACAGATACATTTTCAGGCTCTTTTCATATGATGAATATTACCAAATCCAGCGATCCCATATTTGCTTCGATTTCCAAATCCAGGATGATTAAAATAATAACCTTGTTGTCTCAACAAAACTTCCATGAGAGAAATACTCCCCAGAGCCTCGTCCAACAGACCCGCATCAGAGAGCCCCTGAATCAAACTGATTTAGGTAAAAACATCTGGGGCCATCCCCTTCTCAACCATGAGAATCTGCAATTCTATGGAAAAATCGAGCTCGCCCACTTTACAGAGCCCATCAATCAAGAAGAAATGTAGATGACAACATTGAGCTCGCAAACTATGGCCGTGAATGTTTTCATGTGATGTGTTATTGGTAGTGTGTCCATGAATCGGGAACCCTTTCCTTGGGTATAAATTGGAAGGAATGTTTCATGAACTATTCTATTTCTATGTGTTTCTCTTTTTGTAGTTTGAAAATGTGATTATGCTAAATTAATTAACACATAGGGATATAGATAAATGCATGAGATAAATTTTAATGGAATGCACGAATAATCATGGATTATTTGGATGAATGAAAGTTTTTTCAATAAGGAAAATTTATAGGTAAATATGTCTCATATATGGTCTTGAGGGTAGGCCCATAATGAAGACTAGTTACTACCACATGCATAGACAAGCATTATAATATGGATCACATATTATATATATATAATTATTGTATGATACCTAATCAAGAAATTAATTGAATTTTTCATGATAATATCTCATGGTAATTGAGTGTCTATGGTATAGGTGAGATACCAGTTCTTTCTTATGAATATAGATGATTACTTCTATAATCTTGAAAGTATGGGGTGGGATGATACTATGATGACATTAGAAACTTGCACTATGCTTTGATCACCTAGAGATAATATTTTTTTTAGTTTTCTAGTCGGATTCCCTAGAAGTAAATCTTTAAAATTTGTTTCTCTTCTTGCATGTGAAATCCTTGGTAAATGATGGATTTCCTTAGGGATTGTTTAGAAAATAAAAATATGCATGAGATTGTAAGGGTGAATGGCTACAAGGAAAAGAGGAATTGAATGAATATCATGTGTGAGATTCATGACATATGATGGTTTGGGTCAAGACAATATATTTTGGGTGTATTAGAGAAGACCATAACATAAATTATGCCTTTTATAGCCATGTGAAGTGAACATATATTTATACATATAAGCACATGCCAAATTTGCATATTGAATATTGTATTTTGAAGATATGCACTTCAAATATGAATTTGAAATTCCCATGAGTGGAATCATTGTGGAATATAAATGACTATTATCATTAGTGGTCTATAAATTCCACTGGGTTCTAAAGATGGAAATATTTGGATTCTTCAGTAGGAATGACTACTAATAGACAAACAAAATTATGTGGAACATATTCTTTGGACCGTCTTTTTTATGATCCAAATCCTCAAGATATAACAAGTTTTTGTTAACTTCTCTTTTTCCAATACAATATGGGAATGGGTCAAGAGAAGAGTGATATGGAATACCTTGTCATCATTTGGCATAGCTATGCTCCTTTATATCTGGGTTGAATGTAATTAAAATCAAAACTAGGAGCCAAATTATGGTCAATTCTCATGGTTATGATAACATGGAACATTTGGTTAGAGAGAAATATGATAAGATTTCAAGGGGTCAATTTTATTTTATTTTATAAATAGAGGAAATGATCATAAGGAATATAGGTGAAACTACTACTTCAAGAAAGTGGGAAAAATAAGACCTTAAGAGATTCATAGAGGATCAACACAAAATTAAACTCTAGGGAATTCAAATCTTCAATATGAATCAATCTAGTTTATTCCCCACTCAAACTGAAATCAATAGATGAAACGACAAACTATGAAGAGGGTCTTATGAAGAGGGTTTTTAGTTTTTGAAATTTAAAAGGGAAAACAAAAGGAAAGGCTATTAGATTTGGGTTTTGGAGTCCAAGAGGCTAGGGCATTAAGAACACTGCAAGCTTGTTATATTTCATAGACAATGCACAATAAACTCAGTCATGGCAGTTCCTCTGTAGCATTTCCTGCCTTTGGAGATTTACTGTACAAGAGCATAATAATCATCATCAATCTTGACCTTGTAAAAAGTCAACAAAAGACGGTGCCGTTGCTATAGAGACGGTGAGGCGTGGATACAGCGATGTCCAAGAGTTTAGGTATGGATAGAGCGATGTCTAAGAGTCCTGACGTGGATACAGCGATGGCTAGGAATGGATACAGTGACTCCTCATTCCTGTTACATCGGATTTTACACCAAAAAGTAAGAAACGTGGAAAGCCTCCGTGGAAAAATCTGCGCTTTTGTACTAGTGGATTGATTGGATGAGAATTTTATTTAGGCTTTCATAAAGGAAGGATTGCATTGGCATTCAGAAAGGAATGATTGTTTATGCATCTCATGTAGTGGCATACCCTATTTTTCATTTGACAAAGATTGTGCTTAGCATTGTTTGTTATGGTGTGCACTTTTATTTCACCGCTAAGTCTTCATATCACTAGTTGCACGGCCATTTCCCTTTGAGTAATTACAGCCAACTAAAATCAACGCATAATAAAATGAATTACACTCTTTTCTTTTATAGGGTGCACCAATAAGATTAGGTTTTAGGATCTTGGAATAGTTCATTGTGAGTAAATTCTCCAAGATCACTAAACAACAACATGTATGTGTCTGTCCAGGTGAGTGTGTGAAATCCTTGGTATAACCAGTGTTTCTCAGGATCCTCCTCTCAAAAGGGAGTTAAGCACGAGGAAGTGTGAGTAGTTATTGATTGGGATGACCCCTAGTCATAACTGAGTAGCAACGGCGATATTTCCAGGATTGTATTCATATCTGGGGGCTCTTTCGAGAGTTTCGAGCTTTGCTACCCTTCCCATACGGTCAATCCCGCCTACGACTGTCCGCCTGAGCATTGATTATATTGGGGTGACCTTAGTTTCCTTACCTAGGTTTCACAGGGGGTACTTGCAGAGGTTATTCTATGAGTGTCCTGGCTAGGTAGAGGTTGGACATCACAGTCACTTTATGCATTGAAGCTGAGGGACACTATAATTGGTTACGTACCTCCACTTGTTGTGTATGGGAGTTTCGAGCCACTCCTAGGCGAGACATACCTGCTGCATTTGGGTGCTCACATATCCTCCCCTTGGTTTGCTTGTATTTTTGCTGTAGATTTTCTTAGGAGTGTGATATTTGTGCGCTAGTTGGCCTTTGGGATTTTGGTTACTTGAGTATATTTACGCTCTCTTGAGTTTGGGTCCTTTTATTTTTGGCATGCCTGGTACCATATCACCCATCCTTAGTCCTAGTACAATCGCTGGTGTCAGACTTGGGGGCATCACAGCCCCTTATCGTGCTCATATATTTGGGAATGGTCATATTCCATCCTCTACTCCATTTTTGGAGGATTTTTATTCCTTTTGCTTGGTCTTTACACCAGTGGTCACCCTCACGGGGGTGGTAGTGGATGCATGAATGTTGGGTCTACACCTTACTTTCCTTTTTATATCCCATCATTCACCACATTGTTTCCTTTGGGTGTAGTTGTCATGATCATTCCTCCCTATATCCTATAGTTTGGATTATTTATTGACTATTTTGGGTTGTTTTGGACTAATATGGTTGTCATGTAGGGTCCAATTTTCATACATTCTCTCCAAGGTTTCGACCCATTCATTCCTATCATAGGTATTATGTATGAATTGGCATATAGGTTAGGATTTCAAATTCACTTACATTTATGCATTGCCTTATGACCATTCCATCTTAACCTTAGGTATGAACCCATTCCATGGTATCACGGAACCTTCATGCTATTGTTAGAAGTGGTACTATGTGAATGGTAGAGCTTTCCTATACATGGGTGTCCTAGTTAGCTCCCCATTGCATTTGGTACCCATGCTGTGAGCCCTCTCTTAGGTCCGAGAGTCCGTTGTATAGTATTTCCATGAAATTTCGCAAGAGCCTCATACTCCTCTTGATCTTTTGCTGGCCTATGTCCCTCGGGAATCCCTTATGTCAATTTGTAATTGCATTATCATGAGCTTTTCTTGCCTTATTGAGCTTTATGCCGGCTTCCCTGACATTGCGTTTCAGCCATAATGCCTGAGCTTGTCTCGTGTCTATCCATGCAGAGCCATTTTATATATCCTTTGCAGCTTGATTCCCTTTTTCATCCAGAGGGGATTTTCCCCCGAGTGTCGATATCCTACACATGTATCCTTGCATTAAATCATAGGTATGTTCCACTGCTTGGAACTAGTTTGTTTTCTCTTATGACACTCGTCTCCTCCTAGTATGTAACTATAAAGAAATTTTATTCTTTTTCAAGCTTTTTAAATATTTGAAAAAGTCCAAAAAAAATCAAAAAACCAAAAAACCGGACAAGGAAAGATGCTATCTTTGGAAGTTGTCGAGTCATGTTTCCTTCGAACAAAGCACTGTATATCACATCCATTGGTTGGGATATAGTTTGACTTTAGGAGCTGTACTCGTTTATCCGAGTTTATCTCCACTGACTGGTTAAGCTTCTAGTCCCCATGGAGCCTCTGTCGATGCCTCTTGTGTCGCAGAGATGTCCCAGTTTGTATATCAAGTCTATGATGCCTCTATTTAGTTACCATACACCATTATGCTCTTGTTCAAAGTAATTTGAAGCCTGAGTCGGCCATTCCTCAGTTATTTTGACTTTGCATGTCCGCCATTCTCGGTACAGTTACTGGTTCGTGCACCTTATGATCGAGTCCTTCCACATTATACAACTTTGCTGAGTACCTTGTGTTGGATGATGGAGGATGCCTTAATGCCTTCCTTCCAGTGGATTTCGTCCCATTGACTTCAGATCATTTATTCTGGGATTGGAATCTAGAGTCAGTTTGAGTGCCTTGAGACTTGCAGTCATCAGTGGTAGGTTCTCTCGCCATCAACAGTATTTGGGAATACATCAATGTCCCCTAATAGATGGATCCTCCCAAGTGTTTGACCTCAACACATTTATTCACACTTGTTAGTTTGCACTCTAGTACCTTGATTCCCATTTTCATTATCGGTGGGTGATCTCACGTCTGTTAATGGTATACATTAATGACTGGTAATCAGATGATGGACTACTATGTTCGACCTCGACACCTCTATTCACATAGTAGGACATCTACTCATAGCGTTTTGTGTAGAAGACTTTCCAGATTGGTGGCATCTCTTATATACTACCTCCTTGATCATGCCAGTGTTCATGAGATTTTAGCTCTCGTGACTTGATTCTAGTATATGTCAGACATTTCCAGCCACTATGGAGATCTTGATCTGTTATATATATTCAGCCATTATGGAGATTTTGATCTATTATATATCTTCAGCCATTATGGAGATCATGGTCCTTTGTATATATTCATCATGGAGATTCTGATTTATGTATATTGTACGTGGCGATGACCACTTATGTGATATCTTGTATCATGCCTATTCATGGCCATTGTATGCTTATGTATCTGGGACTGCTATATGTATTTGCAGTTATGTGCAGAGTTGTATCATTGTACTATGCTGATTGGGTGGCTGGTATTCCATTTGGGATCCTTCATCACTCCACTTCTGGCATGGACTTATAATGTATTTCAGCCATCGTATGACCCCTCTGACCTCACACATTAGGGGGCATCTGTTATAGCTAATTTTACCACTCTAGGTGAATCACACTTTGTATGTTCTTCCCCTGTCCCGCTGCAAACTCCTTAGACCCCGTGGACCATTTTTTGTCCTTTGATGTTTCCTTGACCATCCCTAAAAACATGTGAAAAATGATACACATGACTTTTAAACCCTTAATAGTGTATATAAGCGAGTTTGACCCCTAAAATTGCGTACATCAGGATGTGTACAAAATCCAAATCCTTTTGGAGTTTTCCTTGACATGGATCCGACTCACTTAACTCCTGGCCTTCCCTATGCCTTGAGATCGCTTGGATTCGATCTTTCATTACCCCTTTGAAAAGATATATAAGGAACTCTATGGTACATTGAAGGCATATGAGAGAATTGAGAGCAAAGAAACTATAGTCCATTGTTGCTGGAACTTATGCTTGAGTCTGCATCCCTTTGTCCCTTGGAGCACTTTTGTGTTCTTCCCAAGCTTGCCTTTTGCTTGTGAGCTTGCTATCGAGAGATGGAGGATTGAGGTGGTGGAGGCCCAAGTAGGGGATTCAGTTTCTCCAATTCACAGAAATGCCGACAGAGGTTGTATCTATTGTAATCTCTGATTTATATTAATAGAAATATCCTTTCCTGTCCAATAATGTGTGTTTGAATGAATATTTTATCCATGGGATTATTTCAAATTCTTATACATTGTTGATTATATATGCTAGAATAGATCTAACACCACGATATGTAGTATGCTTGTATTGTTTACTTGTTGTTGAGGAAGTAATTTATCAATTCAAGATGAATTTTAAAAGCTCAACGGGTATCTACTTCAACCGTCCGAAATAAGGTACGAGGTCTGATCCTTTACTGTTAGACATTTAATTTCCATTGCATATTGGAAAGGATTGATTTCTGGAGTCAATCTGTCTGTTGTGGTACCCCAAGCCATAGGAATAGGAATTTATCTCCGTAATAGGGACATCGATTAACACCATTCAATTTTGATGAAACTACCTAATATAAGCCTTAAAATATCATAGAAATATATCATGCCTAATCAATGATTTTAGCTTGAGTGAATGGTACATTTTTACTAAGGCCATGATAGTGGAATTCAACCATCAATGGCACCAGCATTGGGTTACATAAAGGGCTTGGTGCTCTTCATTCAATTCCAATCCCATTCCTTGATACATGATAGAATCCAATCAAATGACTGTAATCTTTCCAATCCTGAAATCCTTTAAACTGTTAAGTCTGTTGAATTTTGAATGGAGTATGAAATTCTACTTTCTCCATATGAATTCTGATGAGGTTGGAAAATTTATCAAACATACTAGAACAATTAGTGGTAATGTTAAAAATTTAAGTAAAAGGATAGAAAAGGAAAGATAGAGGAAAGATAGAGGAAATTTCAACTTTTACCAACATTTTTGGTCAAGTTTAGTAAAAAACTGAGTCAAACCAAATCAAAATAGGTGGATGTAGAGAATAAAACATGTTGTATGGACATTGGGATGGCATGGAAATTCTTTTCTAGCTGTAGAAACATGTTTCCATTGGAGCTGTCTTTATGGCTGGTAGTGGTAACTGGTAACACATTTCTAGTATCTACCACACATTTCTCTACCAAAATGTTCATGGCACAACACCTATTCTGTTCTTTCCAGTAACTTATCCATGGACTCTAGTGCCATTGAAATGCATTTGGTTGCAGGGAACCTTCTTTCTATTTAATTACAAGGACAAACAACTATATCTTCTACACAATTGTTGTTGATGTATATGTAACTTCGGAATGTATTCTTCTATGTATCTTATGTATTGTAACCCGATGTTTATTCCAGGATGTTTCTATTATGTATTTAAGTCATATTGTCTTACCTCGATGTTCCGATCGGGAGGATTATTAATGTAATCAAGTCATATCAAGTCATTAGGTAAGTCCCCACAGTTTTGGGGCACTTGTGTTATTATACACTAATTAAGGTGTAGGCTCGAGTAAGTAATTGTAAGTTAAGCCTACATGGTTGAGTGCACTTCAAGTCAACGGAAGAATATAAATAGAGAGTGAGAGTCTCTCTATTTATCACTTGTGAAATACATCACTTGCTCTCTCAAGTGTGGCGCACCTTTGGAGAAGGAAATACTTTGGCTTAACAGAAGACAGAAGGCTGTTGTTGTGTTGGGAGGTCATCTTACTGTTTTGGGATCACATCTTGTGGTGATACTATCTTATAGGAATTTGAGGGGTTTTCTCCATTTATGGTTTTCCCTCCTAAAAATCTTTGTGTCTCTTGTCTCTTGTGATGTGCTTATGTGATTGATGTGCTTGTTATTCTCTCAGTGAAAAGATCTTAACATAATGCTAGCTTAAATGTTCTAAAACTAACATGGTATCAGAGCTAACCTGAGAAGAAGACATTGTGCATCTACTGGAACTAGGGATTCCTAGTTTGTGGATCTTCCTCCACATATTTTCAGCAAAAGTATGCTAGGATGACTCTCCATTGAAGGGTGCATCTTTCTATCGATGCGGAATTCAATTTCAAGCATTTTCAGTTTCGATGCGGAAATTAGGGCTTTCTACAGAAGAGGAATTTTTGAGTGAGACCAGCATAGGATTTTTCTCCTCATCAAAACCAAAGTTTAGAGACCTGTATCAAGAAATTTGGTTGGGTAAATCTCTGGGAAAGTCAAACCCTAGTTGGACCCCTAGCTAGAGAAACCCTAAATACTAAAACTGCTAAGTTTTGGTACAGTCACTATATTATGAGATTGGCAAAGTATCAGAAGCTGAACATTGCAGGGGCTGAAGATAAAATTATGATGAATCTTGTTTCCAAATATCAGCCTCATATTCGCTATATTATGGGAGATATGATATCTCCAAGTTAGGGTTCCAGCCTCTTCCAGAAATCATCCATAAATAGGACACCTAGGGAGATCTGCAATATCTTGGGCTACAAAGGTCCAAATGGAATTCCTGGAGATGTTAAAGAAAGGGAACGGACTTTAATTTCTGTTTTCTGAATATCAGACTCAGAATATGAACCAGTGACACGTGGCAGGCCGTACAACTTCACTATTCTGAACAGTCCTGTAACCGGTCACCTTGGGAAAAGGATCATAAATCCAAAATGGTGAAACCAATTCTTATGAAACCTGTGGTGTTGGATCAGGGACATTCTAGGTTACCTCAGTGAGACATTTCAGACACAGAGGATCAATAAGTTCGGAGATATCATAGAAACAGTAGCAGGAATTTTTGCAGAAGAAATCAGAAAATTAGGGCTTCCTGTTTCAGGAGCTTCCCTCCACTGTTTTTAGAAAAGGAGTACATTGGACAGCTCCATTTTAAGAGATCTATCTGTTCATACAATCAGATCTGAAAGATTCCAAGTTTTGAAAATTAGGGTTTCTGCGACAAACCCTAGATCAGCAAACTCCGGGACAAGGGCGGACACCTCAAATCGGTAAGATCTAATCCTTTGCTATTTCCATTTGAGGTTCTCATTTCAAAATGATCAGCTTGATGATAAGCTTGGTGAAGTTGACAACTTCCAATCATAGAAGTATTTTATCTCTCTGGATTGGACACCTACATGAGTATAGAGGTTCCAGTTTTAGAGGGAGACGAGGCCAAAGAAGACATCATGCTCATGCTGCAGAGGATGATGAACCATCCAAAAAGAGATCCAGACATGAAAGTGAATATTCTTCAAGGGAGGATGAATATGTTCTGATATCAACTCTCACAGGTAACATTATTCATGGAAGTGATGATTGGCTTATAGACATTGGGGCTTCCAAACATATGACGAGATTCAAGGAATCTTTTGTGAGACTATCAGAACATGAATGACTAGGAGATGACTACCAATGTCCAATAAAAGGTAGTGGGGAATATTCATACAAGCTATACTCTAGTAGGTCTCTAACAATGAAAGAAGTATTGTTTGTGCTAGGATTGAAGAAGAACCTTCTCTCCATTTCAGCATTGATGCAAAAGGAATGCGGGCTGCATTCATAGATGGTCAAGTCATCATGTGACCAAAAGGAAATACTATCGATGATGCGGTAGTGATTGAAGAACAAGAAGGAGGCTTGTACAAATTGAAGGGCCATCCAGAACAAGCCTTGATCCATGCTACGGTAGAGCCAAATGAGCTTTGGCATAGAAAACTTGCACATGTGCACTACAAAGCAAAGTTGTTGAAGGTCTTCCAGAATTTCAAGCTATTTGAAGGGAAGAACAACTTGAAGCGGTAAAAGAAGCGGTGAAGAATGCAGAAGTGGTGATGGCCACCTTGAACGACCTCCCAGGATCATGGAATTCATTCATTCAAGGAATGTGTTCTAGAAGGAAGTGATTACTTTCATCAAACTTTAGTAAAAAGAAGAAGCTCTACCCATAAGAAGAGAAGATAAGACGGGAGCATTTGAAGATCCGGCTCTCACCATCCAAATAAGATCCCTCAAGCAATGAGGAATATGAAGAACTCAACTCTTGAAGAACCTCTTATCCACCTCAGCATTTGGATAAGAAACGATGCGACTATGAATGAAGAAGACGATGAAGCTGAAGGCTCAAGAAGGAGTCTACCCTTGAAACAAATAAAGATAAGTATTCAATTGTCATTTCATTATATTATTTTGTTATGCATTTGTTTATATTCAGTTGTTGTATTATGCATGATAGGATGTTTGCATTAATGACAGCATACTACTAATATGCATGTGATGGGTAAGTAGCTCATGGTGCTATACAAATTCTCCATTGCTACTTATCTAGAATGAAACCTCTTTGCTAACATATTGGATTAGTGCATAATCTCAATGTTGTCCTGGTAGAGATGGAAGGCATCTAGAAAGTTTCAGTGAGATATGGATGAATGTTGTATTGGCTAAAGTAGTTGCATGATCATATATTTATGCATAAGAATTTTCCAGTATGAATTTTCCTTATGAAATGTTTCTAACCATGAAAATGCATTTGACTTGTAGGAAAGATCGCATACATAATCGATTACAAGCAAAGAACAATGAAGACTTGTTCCGAAGAACAAGTGACGACAGTTTCAAGACAAAGAATAATATGATGAATGCAGTGACATCATTGATGCAGAACCTTCCAGTTCAAGAAGAATGATGTCAGGGCGTATTATCGAGACCTGAAGAGAAGTTCATAGTTCCATCATGCAGTAGATGGAAACATCGTGGGATACAAAACAAGATTCGTAGCATGAGGCTTCTCATGAAGAGAAGGCATAGTCTACGAAGAAACATTTACAGCTAATAGAAGTGAAGTCACATGACATGCATAATCATGTGTGCAAATGAAAGAAGGCCTTGTATGAGTTCAGAAGACACCCATGGGATATCACATACATGATGAGCTTGATGAATATCTTAACCTTTGCTACAAGGTTGATAGAGAATGACAAGCTCACAGATGGGTGAAAGATGAACTTTTGAAGAAGTTCAAGATAGAGGATCTTAGTATCCAGTGATCCTAGATGGATACTACTTGTCATTCTAGTACAGAATGTTTCAGTGCATAGAGTACGGAAGACAGAGGGAGTATGATGCTCCGCTTCAGAGGGAGTGATTGTAGAAGAACCTGAGGTTCGACATCATACAACAAGATGGATAGATTACTAATGACTCAAGGCTTTACTGAGAGTAAAGCGGATTCCAACCTTTGCCTCAAGGTTGAAGACAGAATACCAGTGATACTCCTGTTATGTGTCGATGCACTATTGTTCTAGGTATGGAGGTGTGGCAGATTGCAGATGGAATATTCCTTGGACAAGGGAAGTATGCAGTAGAGATCCTGAAGAGGTTTAGGATGATGGACTGCATGGCCACACCTATGGCATTGAACCTGAAGCTATTGAGTGATGCTTCTTCAGAGATGGTTGATGCTACGATGTATCGTCAGATGATTGGGTCCTTGATGTACCTGAGACCAGATATTTGCTTTGCTGTGAACACATTGAGACATGTTCACCTGATGGTTGCAAAGCATGTAGGGGTACAGTTGATTATGGACTCAAGTATGATGCGAATCAGAAGATTAACCTGGAGGGTTATGTTGATTCAGATTGGGCAGGTAGTGCCATCGATAAGAAGAGTATTTTAGGATGTTGCTTCAGTATGGGATCAGGTGTGATCTCTTGGTTTAGCAAGAAGCAATCC
>LPNX010902021.1:325145-335099 GCA_001517045.1 Pseudotsuga menziesii | reverse complement strand
TCCATGACAGGTCGAAGCATATCGAGATCAAATATCACTATATCAGGGATATGGTGTAGAGAGGAGCAGTGAAGCTCCTGTATGTTGCGACGGAGGAACATATAGTTGATGTATTGATGAAGCCATTGGCTAGGCTGAAGTTTGAGTACTTCAGAGAGAGACTTGGTGTTCTCCAGATCGAGGCTTCCTCCCAGAGACAGTGATGAGTCCTAGAGCCATTCTGATGAGTAGGTCAGATGTAAGGGCTGTGCCATTCTGTTCATGGCTAAAGGATTTAGTTCCTTCCATGTCAGATGTAAGTGCAAAAATCTCTCTTCATTGTGGTTGAGAGTCTTCCATCATTGTGGCAGAGGTGGCTCTTGCCTGGATGGGATTAAGCCATTCTGACGAGTAGGTCAGATGTAAGGGCTGTGCCATTCTGTTCATGGCTAAAGGATTTAGGTCCTTCCATGTTAGATGTAAGTGCAGAAATCTCTCTTCATTGTGGTTGAGAGTCTTCCATCATTGTGGTGGAGGTGGCTCCTGCCTGGATGGGATTGAGCCATTCTGACGAGTAGGTCAGATGTAAGGGCTGTGCCATTCTGTTCATGGCTAAAGGATTTAGTTCCTTCCATGTCAGATGTAAGTGCAGAAATCTCTCTTCATTGTGGATTGAGAGTCTTCCATCATTGTGGTGGAGGTGGCTCCTACCTGGATGGGATTGTTCCCTTCTGATGAGTAGGTCAGATGTAAGTGCAGAAATCTCTCTTCATTATGTGGATTGAGAGTCTTCCATCATTGTGGAGGAGGTGGCTCCTACCTGGATGGGATTGAGCCATTCTGATGAGTAGGTCAGATGTAAGGGCTGTGCCATTCTGTTCATGGATAAAGGATTTAGTTCCTTCCATGTCAGATGTAAGTGCAGAAATATCTCTTCATTATGTGGATTGAGAGTCTTCCATCATTGTGGTGGAGGTGGCTCCTTCCTGGATGGGATTGTGCCCTTCTGATGAGTAGGTCAGATGTAAGTGCAGAAATCTCTCTTCATTGTGGCAGATGTGGGTCCAGCCTGGTTGAGATTCTTCCATCATTGTGGCGGAGGTGGCTCCTGCCTAGATGGGATGGTGCCCTTCTGACGAGTAGGTCAGATATAAGTGCAGAGCCTTTTCACAGATGGTAGTTGATGTGTCCTACCATGCTGGTGAATATAAGTGCTGAGCCATTTCACAGATGGTAGTTGATTGTTCCTATCATGCTAGTGAATGTGAGTGCTGGGCATTTCTGATGTGATTGTAGTTTACTACATGATCAGATGTAAGTGCTGGGCAAAGACCTATAGGAGAGTATGCCTACAACCAGCATGAAAAATGGCTGGATCTGTAGAAATTCCTATGATGAGATAGTACACACATGATGATGACCAGTGGAGATCCAGATCGAGCTATGATCCAAATCCAGTTATGATGACTCCGAGAGATCTAGATCGAGTGATGATCCAGATCCAGCAGTAGTGATCCAGATCGAGTGATGATCCAGATCCAGTGATGATGTACTACAATGATCCAGATCGAGAGATGATCCAGATGAAGATGACTTGAAGATGAAGATGACTTGAAGACAAAGATGACTTGAAGACGAAGATGATCCAGTTGATGCAGAGAAGAAGACCAATGCTGAAAATCGTGTCAAAAGAATACCTTCCTAGTTAAGAGGGAGTGTTGATGTATATGTAACTTCGGAATGTATTCTTCTATGTATCTTATGTATTGTAACCCGATGTTTATTCCGGGATGTTTCTATTATGTATTTGAGTCATATTGTCTTACGCTGATGTTCCAATCAGGAGGATTATTAATGTAATCAAGTCATATCAAGTCATTAGGTAAGTCCCCATAGTTTTGGGGCACTTGGGTTATTATACACTAATTAAGGTGTAGGCTTGAGTAAGTAATTGTAAGTTAAGCCTACATGGTTGAGTGCACTTCAAGTCAACGGAAGAATATAAATAGAGAGTGAGAGTCTCTCTATTTATCACTTGTGAAATACATCACTTGCTCTCTCAAGTGTGGCGCACCTTTGGAGAAGGAAATACTTTGGCTTAACAGAAGACAGAAGGCTGTTGTTGTGTTGGGAGGTCATATTACTATTTTGGGATTACATCTTGTGGTGATACTATCTTAGAGGAAGTTGAGGGGTTTTCTCCATTTATGGTTTCCCCTCCTAAAAATATTTGTGTCTCTTTTCTCTTGTGATGTGCTTATGTGATTGCTGTGCTTGTTATTCTCTTAGTGAAAATATCTTAACATAATGCTAGCTTAAATGTTAAAAAACTAACAATTGTATTAGTGATTAGTGTCTTTCAATCAATCACTTCTATGAATGAAGAAGACATACTAAGTTTATTTAGTGCTTATAGATGCAAATGTAAACGATATCAAGTCAATGTATTAAATCCAATATATATGGAGTTAGTAGCAAGGCCATCCAGTAGCACTTTAGCATACAAGAGATCATTAGCCGTGTAACCATATAGAATTCAATTGCAGTATTTAACCAACCAATAACCTTCCATTCAAGTATGCAGACTCATATAAATATAGTAGAAATAATACATTATGATAGTTCTAACTATGACAATTTTATAGCAGCAATGAAGGTTACCAATGTAAGGTGTATAAGAGTTTTAGTTTTGCATTCAATGTAAACCACACCACTCCAAACCTTGAACACTATTCTTAGCAATATAGGACAGCCACCAAATGTATGTTCCAGACTTGTAGCTATGCAAATAATTTAAATTTTTAGACTTTATTTACCTCCCTTAAACAATATCACCATCCAACTAATAGTTAACCTTTGATTCAATTCGGTGTTTACTGCGGTTGCAGGTAGGGAGGGATGCAAAAGTTTGACAGTTTGCAGTTTATTTCAGACTGTAGGAAGCAGGTGGAAGTGTGTTGATATAGGGCTGTTACAGTCTTGTTTTCAAAATGGTTGCTGAAATTGTAACAACCAACATAGATTCCTCTCAAATAGAATACCTGGTGGCCCTTTAAAGAAAAAACATGGCATGGAGTTATCTTGGCACCTAAGAGAATTGGGTTTTCGAGTCCACAGAGCACCAGTTATTGTATTATAATTAACACAATAGCCACTTACATATCCTATTAAAAACATTCATATTCTAGCTTTGAACTGTCAATTCATGGGAATTTTGACATGACTCCCAAAAGGAATGAACAAAACTAGAAACAAACCCACATTTTGCAGACATGCCAACTAGATAAATACCCACAAAATTATATGAATCAAATCCATATTTTATGGTGATGATATGAACTTGCTTACCCTGATCATAAGCTGTGATGTTTGCACAAATTAGAAACACTATCGAGAAAGTAAAATAATTTGGCCTCATCCCCATCATCAACGCTTTCCAACACATATTGAGAGCCTCTTCATCTTTCCCATTCAGAGCATACCCTACAATCATATAGCTCCACAAAACCACTACATTCCATTCAAGCATATTGTCAAACACTTTCCTTGCATCCTCAAGAACAAGAGGAACAATAACATCAAACATGTTATCCCCACATCCTTTGAGGAATGCAATGAGCAACAACAACACCGTGCAGTGATCAATTACCCCCCAAAGGTGAAATGACAACAAGCAAACACATGCATGGCAGCATTAAAATATCTCATTCCCTTATTCCTTTTCCTCGATAACTGTTGGTTTTATTTCTCACATTGAATTTCCCAAGTTCACCTGGACAACTCGTGCTTCATACTTGCAAGGAGATTTGAGCCACTTCATCTCCACCACATCCACAAAAACGAAAAAAACCATGAATAAAAAAAATAAAAAAATAGGTAATCAAGAAAAACATAGAAGGAAACAAACCCGAAGGTCTAAACATTGCTGCCATTATGGAGGTGGGGAAAGTGGTTCTAGAAGCACGAGCTCACATGCGAAGGGAGTGGATGATGCACTAATAGGAAAATTCCTTCACCCGCCCTTCCTGTAAAAAAACATCATAGCATGTTCCAGATCCTTCAATGAAAGTTCAAAATCAAAAACCCCCAAATGGGAGCTAGAGAAGATCTTGCGTGGGTGTTTTTGAATGCTATTGAGCTAGTGCACGGGTGTTTTTGAAATATACATTTTTTTTTTGTTTATTTGCATATTTTATATTCTGTGTTTTGTTTTGTTTTTTTTATTTTTCATATTTATCTTTTGTTTAGTTTATTTTGTGTTTTTTATATTTGCATATTTTATATTTTGTTGCATTTTAAATTAATTATAGTTAAACAAATCTATGTTTTTAATTTAGTTTAGTTTAATTTAATTTAATTTAATTTAACTAGGATTTAATCATAATTTATATTGGTTGCATTGCTTATAGTGAGATCCTATACATAAGTCCCTTCAAGGATGAACACGATGATGATGACGATGACAACGACGACGACGACGATGATTATTAAGATGATGGTGATGACGACAATAACGACGGTGATCATCATCATCATTATCCTCATCATCATCCTTGTCATTGTCATCAACATCGTCTTTGTCGTCTTCATCAATATCATCATCATCATCTTCATAATCATCATCATCGTCGTCGTCATCATCGTCATCATGATCTTCTTGATCATCATCATCATAATTATCATCTTCATCATCAACGTCTTCATTGTCACCATCATCATCATATTCATCGTCATCATCATCAACATCTTCATATTCATCAACATCTTCATCTTCATCATCATATTCATCATCAACATCATCGTCATCCAATTCATCAGAACTGGCGACCCTGAATCTTCCTGGATTCACCCTAGGGCTACCGTTGTGGTTGTTTTCCACTCCAACTATCCTCAATGCTCCTAATGCTTCTCAAGTAAGCTCCTTATATCGAGGGCATCAAAACACTGCTTCTCCTTCACCTGTAGTTGATTCTCCTACTCTTTCTACCTCATGCGGTGAAAGTACTGATACTAGTAACCGACAGTTTAAAAGGAGTAAAATAAGGAAGAATAGGAAGAAGACACATAAGAAAGGGAGAACTCGTTCAACCTCTACAAGTCAAGTTGAACCTCACCACCCAGCCTCTACAGTTCATCCTAAGGGAACCCATCCAACCTCTGCAGGTAATGTTGGATCTAAGCACTCAACCTATGTAAGTCAAGTTGATATTCACCATCCAGCCTCTGTTGATCATGCTGGTGGGATCCTTCCAACCTTTCCAGGTCACGTTGGATCCACTCACTCAACCTCTGTATTTCATGCTAAGGGCACCCATTCAACCTCTGATGTTCAATTTTAACCTCCCCATCCAACCTCTGCAAGTCATGTTGGATCCATCCACCCAGCCTTTGAAGTTCATGCTGGGGGCACACACTCAACTACTGCAAAGCATGTTGATCCTAACCATTCAGCCTCTGTTGTTCATGCTAGTGGTTCCCATCCAACCTCTACAAGTCATGTTGGACTCAGTCTCTCAGCCTCTGTGAGTCATGTTGGGGGCAGTCTCTCAGCCTTTGATGGTCATGTTGAAGACAATCTGTCAGCCACTACAAGTCATGTGGACATTGTTGAAAAGATTCCCTGTTCAAAACACAAGACCGAGTTTCCTTGTAAGCTTTGTGAGGGAGACCACCTTACTTATAAATTCCCTTCTATCACGGAGGTGTGAAGAGTTTGGTTTCATGGTCACCCCATTTTTGAACATCCTAAAATCTCTCAACAACCATCCTCTCTTAGTCAGGTTGAACCCAGTTACCTAGCCCCCGGTGGTAATGTTGGGGGGGAAATATCATCCTCTATAGGTCATGCTAAGAGTAAACATTCATCCACTACTAGTCATGTTGACACAATTGAGAAAATGGGTCATTTTAAGTGAAAACTTAAGTTCCCTTGTAATCTATGTGAGGGAGATCATCTTACTCACCAGTGCCCTTCTATCATAGAGGCACGAAGAGTGTGGTCCAAGACTCAAGAATTTCCTTCTCCTGAACAACCTATAGTTTCTCAACAACCTACTCAACCTTTGGTTGATCTTGTGGTTGATTCAATATTTTCTTTGGCAGATCCCACTCTTCTATCAGAGAGTGATCCTGATATGATTGAAGCAATGTCATCTTTGGTCAATCCCACTCTCCCTTCGGAGAGTGACTTTCATGAAGCAGTTGAATCAATTCCATTGTTGATCACTCCCACTCTTCTTTTGGAGAGTGAAGTGTTTGCTAGTCACATTTTCTTCATTTCCAGTTCAAAACTTACCGAACAAGGGGGCATTGAACTCACTTCGGATCAACCACCACCAAGCTCTCGAATTGCTTCCTTTGATTGGGATAGCCTAGTTGAACCGCGCCTTCCTTCCGATGCACCTTTCCAGATAAATGTCAAAGTTGAACCATACATGATTGCTCATTTATTTTTTTATGAAGGAGCCTCAATTAGTATCTTGTTTGCTCGTGCTTGGTGAGGCATGGGATCTCCCAGCCTTGTGTCAACTGCTAGTCAGTTATTGGCATTTAATAGAAGAACTTGTGTAGCCTTGGGAATTCTTTCTCAAACACCTGTTACTTTGGGTGGGAGGACCATCTTAGTTGACTTCATGGTGATAGAAGACCCCTTGGACTTCAATATGCTCCTTGGACGTGATTATGTCTATGCCATGTAAGCTGTGGTGTCAACATTATTTCATGTTATGTACTTTAATCATGGCGAAGAAATTGTCACTATCGATTAGTTGGATTTTCTTGATCCTTCTCCTAACCCAACTAGAGACCAGGTCTTTCCTTTATTGATTCACAGTGTTTCTATAGACATTACCCTGGCATAGGTGAGCTATGTGGCCTCATGTCCTTTGCATTCAATTGATACTGAGAAGCAGCCTCTGTTTTCATGCTTACCTTATTGGGAGTTAATCCCAGCTGTTGACTAAGTGAGTCATCCTATACAGACTGCAGAGCCTTCTCTCGACTCTGTCGATCCATTTGAAAGTTTAGACATGTGTCCTATCTCGGATGATCTCCTTCCTTTGAATGAAGTCTTTCTAGAGTATTTGATACAGTCTGACCTTCTTATGGATATCGGTTTAGTTGTGACTAAGTCTAACCCTGATTTTCCTAGTAATCCTAAACTTTCTTCTTATGTTGGTCTTGTTGAGTCTTCAAACTGATCCTTTGAACAACAAGTCAATGATCCTAATGAATTTTATTTTTCTTATGAATTTTTTAACTCTTGTGATACTAAGTTTGTTCCTGCAGACTCTATCTCCCTTGTTGATTTTTTCTCTCTTTCTGAGGTTGATCTTATTGATTATAAACCCTCGAGCCTTGGTGCTATAGAATCTTCTTCAGTTGATTCTGCCTTGAATTTTCCTTGTGTAGAAGATAGCAAAGTCACATATGTTTCTACCAAAGTGACCTATATCAGAAATTTTCTTTTGAATGTGATCCTGATGTTGTTGTTTCTTGGAGACATGATTCTTAGTTGGATTCACAACTGTTTACTGGCCTTGTCTTGTTGTTCAAGCTGTAACTGCATTTGCATGTGCCCTGCTCGCACTTATGAGCTTGATGTCAGCTTCCACGCTTTTAGCTCATTGTATAAGCCCTCATTTTTGTTCTCATAGTCGCTAAGCCTTGTACCATTTTTCCTTTGCAACTTGACACCCTTTACCTCAAGGAGACTTTCCTCGAGTGTCCTTATCTTTCTCGCTTTCCTTGCATTATGCATAGATTTGTTCCTTGCTCTTGGAACTAGTTTCGCCTGCCTATGACAGTCGTCTCCTCGCATTTAGAGCATTCTTTTTGCTCTCCTTCGAGCTTGTTAAAAACAGTAAGGAGGCTATGAGTTGAATTTTTTGGACTTGTTAAAACATCACAAGAAAGATATTGAGTTTCTTTAGGCCCAAGTCTGACTCCTCAAAATAGACTTGACTGCCGAGTAAACTTGTCCATTCAGGCTCGTTAAGAATATGTGAATGGGCATCCACATTGGTGGTAGGTTATCTCTTTCTCAGACCATGTGGAATAATATGAGAAAGGAACACTCTCTTTTCTATGGAATTGAGAAGAGTATTCTCAGGCATAGTTTTATCACTTTTCCGGACTTGAGGGACTAAACTTACGGAAAAGGAACCCCTGGTATGAGCTTAGTTTTCTCTTTTTCATTCTCTGGACAAAAAAATGAAAAATATTTTGAGTTTAATTTATGTCTTTGTCATGCTCATTAAACCCTAAATCACAAAGCATCAAGTTTACTGTTGTAAGCCCCATTTCTCGTAATCAAATGGATCTTTTTGAGTGATCTTGCCTTCCTTCATACTCATAAAACTCAGGCTATATGCTGATTTTGAAGGAGCGTTGGGTAGGTGGTAATTTAACCTTTTTTGGACCTCCCCAACTAAGTATGAAAAAGGTGCACCTTACTTCTTCGAAAGCTAAGAGAGTTCTTTTGTGGTTTGTTTTATACTTTTCTAGCCTCAGGATACTAAATTGGAAGAAAAAGTTTCCCCCTGGAGTCTTCTTTGGAGTTTTCAGACTCTCTAAACTATAAAAACACTGACGAGCATGTACTAGTTCAAGATCGTAAAACCATGAATCAGTGCTTTATCAAGCATTCTTATGTCTCTTCTTCGAGATTTCCAAAAATGAAGAAGGTCCCGAGTTTTCTTTCTTGGACTTATTAAACCTTTACAAGAAAGAGGGGAAGGGAAGTTCATTCACATGTATTTTACATCACGGAAGCAAGTCTTGTTTCCTTAAACAAAGCACTAGTTTTGAGTCTATCAACAGTTAGGTCCTAGTATTTTGACCTTATTCCAATTCAGAGTTTCTTACTCCTCTAGTTGGTTTCTTTTCCAATTATATGGGGAATCTGTCAATGTCTCCTACATTGCAGGTTTGTGTCGTTGGTCCTTTTGTGTCAAAAGGTGCCTAATTCACTTTTGTGTCATGCTCATTGTTCAAGGATTAAACCTTTTTCAGCCATTCTGAAGTTTCCTTGACCTTTTGTGTAGGCCATTCCCTGGTATCAGTTCATTACATCATGTCTTCGATGGTCCTTGTCGTGAAATTATGTACCAATTCCAGATCCAATTAGTCTCTGACTTACCTCATGTTGGATGATGAAGGATGCCTTAATGCCTTCCTTCCAACGGATCTCTTCCTATCGACTACAACACATATTGCTCTAGGAATGATATTTAGAGTTTAGTGATGGTACCTTGGGGATTGTAGTCATTAATGGAAATTTCCCTCACCATTGGGTAGTGGGAATACCTTAATGTTTCCTACTCGATGGATTCTTCAAGTGTTTGACTTCAAGTCCTTGTATTCACACTTGTTAGAATGTACTAGGTACCTTGGGGACCATTTTCATTGATGGTGGTTTCCCTTGCATTTGTTAACGGTTTTTATTATTGACCGGTAATCAAATGGTTTCCTCCATGTTTGAATTTAACTACTTTATTTGCATGGTTAGGATTCATACCTTTTGGGCTGTTTGGATTGAAGATCTTGGGCCAATAGTAGCATCATCATCTTTTTCTATTGCCCAAGTTGCGCAAGACCTTGTTACATTTTATATGAAACTTTGCCGAGACATTGATCCACTTTGTATTCTTGTGGCTATGATCGATTGTTGAGCATGGATCCACCTTGTTCATTTGTGGCCATGACTCCTTTAGATTTGATATGGTGCCTTTTTGCATATTGATCAACCATGATAGTTTCATCAGTTATACATATGTTGGATCCTCTTGTATCTTTATGGCGATGATTTGTATATGGACTTGTATGTCCCATAGATCATTTTTTTTGACATTTAACTATCTTTCAGGTACCTTTGTTCGAGCCTTTTGATCTTGGATTCTCTGCTCTCTCCATACTCAGCTATTTCCTTTATAATGCATTTCGGCTATCATCTTCCACTATAACCTCATACATTAG
>LPNX010902021.1:195145-320145 GCA_001517045.1 Pseudotsuga menziesii | reverse complement strand
TATGATAGATGAAGAACCAATTTTATTATATAAGAATAAGAAACCAAAAATTGGGACATCATACAAGTCCACGATAATCAAAATGTCATTTTTACATTATTACAATTCTTAATAACTTATAATTATTTATATAATATATGATACAAGTTGATTGTGATTGTCATTGATGTCAAAGGAGTTTAGTGAATGACAAAAGGACAACCAAAGACATGATGGTAGGGTAAACTCAAAGAAAGACAAAGGAATGACAAAGGAAGTAATGACATGGAAAGTATGATGATGTGGCATGTATGGTGAGTCTAGAAAGACACATAATGGTGTTCTGGTGCTATCAGGAAGTCAGTGTTGTAATCTGACATCATTCTAAAAAAATATGGCAACTTTGTGAAACTTTGGAAATTGACTAAGTATGAAAAAGTAGTCAAAACTACTCTAAGAGAATACCCTCCATAATTCATGCTTTGAATAGAATTCCTACACCAACATATCAGGCTATAGCTTGTTGAAATGGCTATCTAGACATGGTCTCAATTTTCCTTAATCATTTTTGAGGAGAAAGTTATAAGTCTTCCGAAATAAGGTTTCAGGATAAACCTTGGAGAAATTCTTCAAACATGGTTGTGTTGGAAAATTGGTCTATGTGGCATTTCATCCATGAAATTTGATAAATTTATTTTCACAAGGACAGCTCTTGGCGGGAATTTCCAAACGACCTCTCAAAATCCTGTTCTCAACACTTAGGCAATTTTCTTGTGTTTCTCAATATGCAAAATAATTTTTTTCCTACTTTTGGCATATTGCTATTTTGCATATGTGACAATTGTAATTCATACTAAAAGTATGGATGGATATCCATTTCAACAAAGAATAAATCCATGCCAATTGATGAACCTATTGACATACACCCAACATCTGGTAGACATTTGAAAGTGGTCTTCCAAACTACTTATTGACACAGACAAATTTCTTCAAACCCTAAGTCACCAAGGTGATTTTATTTTTTTCATCAAACTTGGAGAGTGAGACATCCACAATGTGAGGAATATCATACTGACTCAACCATGCCAATATTCTCTCCTGCAACCTCATCATATAACCTTGGCAGTCATTTTACTGGGATAGTGCAAATGAAGGTGAGAGGCACTTTTGGCAGATTGATATCTTCCTCCTCAGAGACTCTTTGGGAAATATGAAACCATTGTTGGATGCACCAACCAACATACTATATCCAATCACTTTCAGATAATTTTTTGCATCTTCCTATGAGAGGTGGTGCGCATTTCCTTGAAACCACTTAGGCATATTTTACCAATAATTCCATACTTAGACAATTTGTCCAAAACCTAAGGTGGATTTTTCATTTCACCCAAAACCTGAACTAATGCTACTAGATTATGTATTAAACCTATGATGATTTCACTCCTAGAATCATCTTCATTTTCCCTAGGTGGGCATTTTACTGAACTTTGGTGTAAGACTACCTGAAACCCTGTTTTGGCAGATCCATATCTTCTTCTTCAAGAATTTTCAAACCAATGTGAGAACATGGTTAGGTAGAAAAAACATACACCTACAGGATGACCATGTGGTGCAGTCATTTTCTTTAACCCACAAATTATGGAAGGCATTTCCCTAGAGCAATTCTGACTAATTTGACCAAAAATCCTTCTTTTGGGAGACCTGTATCTTCTTCTTCAAGGAGTTTTTCTAAGAATCGAGGCCATGGTTAGATAGATATTTCAACAAACAATGGGATTGAAGGTTATGGAGGGAATTTTATTCTTCTTATGAATTATGGTGGTCATTTTCAAAAGGAAATTGCTTTAGGGAAGTTTTTCAACACTTGGTCAAAATCCCCAGATTATCATACCGTTACCAACTACTACCAAGCCCCTGCAATCAGAGCAAGGGAAATAACATTTTCCATCTCCCCTTGCCTGCAATGTCGCTCTAAAATGAGCAAGATTCCTTGCATTTTCATTCATAGTGAAAAATCCTTGTAGTGACAAGTAATTGTTTTACTTACACCATACCAAACAGTAACTTGTCAAATACATTAGATATAAGTATATTTCTAAATGCAGTATATTATATACCAATTTATATAAAGAAAAACATGAATATTGTGATGAATAGGATTGTCATTGATGACAATATTAATGACAATCATTTTGGAAAAATATGGTAATTTGGTGAAAATTAGGAAAATGACCAAGTATGGGGAAATTAGTAAAAATTGCCTTAGGGAAATGCATGCCATAATTTATAGGAGAATATAAATGCCCACACCACATAGGAGTCCTGTAAATTGTTGTTTTTCCTACCTGACCATGTTTTCAGTTTGTCTCGAAAGTGCCCAAAGGAGAATTTATGGACCTACCAAAACTGGGGTTTGTAGCAGAGCAAGCAAAAATGGCTAAGTAGCCTCAAAAAGATGCCCACCCTAAATTATGGGTTAGATTAAATGCCCGCAGCACATGGGGGTATTGTAGTGTGTTGGTTTGTCTACCTAACCATGGTATTACTTCTCCTTAAGCATGTCGAAAGAAAAAGTTGAATCTGCCAAAATGAGGTTTCAGAATAAATTTTCGAGAAAGTCCTGAAAATGACAAAGTGTTGGAAAACTGGCTCAGGTAGCCTTAAGAAAATGCCCACCAAAAATTATGTGTTGAAGAAAATTCCCACACCATATGGTGGTCTTATAGATTGATATTTGGCCTACCTGACGATGTCTTCAGATTGTCTTGGAAGTAGCTGAGGAAGAATTGGACCAGACTAAAATAATTGTCTAAGTGTTGGAAAAACTGGCCCATGTGTGGCCTTGGGAAAATGCCCGTCGTACCTTATAGGTGTATGATAAAAAATATCTGAAGCTATCATCCTACAACTTGTTGAAGAGGATATCTCGCCATGGTCTCAGTTCTCAAATAAGATGTTTGATGACAAAGATAATGGTCTGCCAAAATAGAGTTTTAGGCTATTTTGCACTATTCCAGTACTGGCAAAACTGCCTCAGTGGCCTCAGGGAAATGCCCGCCCTATCTCATAGGATGATGAGAAAAATAATATAAACATGTTAGGCTATATCTTGTTTATGGTTGCATCTAACCATGGTCTCATTTATCCTGTGGAGTGTTTTATGAAAAAGATATAAATCTGCCAAAAGTAAGAAAAATATTATTTTGCATTTTAAGAACACAAGAAAATTGGTTGTGTTAGATCCAGGAAATTGAAAAGGCATTTTGAAATGCCTACAAGGAGGGGTTATTTTGATGATAAAATCCATCATGTAGAATAGTCATGTTCCTTGGTGAACTGACTATCCATCCATACCTTCAAGTTGTCTTATGCTGGTCTCATATGCAAAATATCAATCTGCCAAAAATAGGAAAAATAACATTTTGCATAGTGAGAACAAAAGAAAACTGACAGTGTGTTAAAAATAGGAGTTTGAGAGGTCAATTGGAAATTCCCACCAAGGGTTGTCTTTCTGCAAGTAAATTTATAAAATTTCATGGATCCATTCTTTGGTAAGTTTTCCATCTTCTCCTGACTTTAGGTCTCCATAGAGTGTTCACACGTGTAAAATAGGAGTCTGCCAAAATGGGAAGAAATATGTTTTGATGTTCAAAATAGGTTGAGAATCTATTTTGAAATGCTTTCCAGAGGTTGTGTGTGTGTCAAAAGATTTATCTTGTGATATGGTCTTGTTCTTTGTTGAAATGGCTATCTAGCCATGCTTGTTGGTTTCCTTATGGTGATCACATGAGGGGGAAATCAATCTACCAAAGTAGAAGAAAAATTGTTTTTACAAGTTAAAAACAATTTTGTCTAAGTGTTAAATTAAATAGTTTGGAAGCCTATTTTCAAATGATCTCCAGATAATGTGTGTGTATCAAAAATTTCAAAAGGTGGCATGGATCTGATCCTTGTTGAGGTGGTTATCCAGCCATACTTTCAGTTTGCATTATGATGGTCATATATGAAAAAGATGGACCTGCAAAGTTAGAGAAAAATAATAAACAGAGTTTATTAAATACAAAGCTACATGAATGTATTTAGAAAAATAAACATAAATTTAATAAAAATAATTAAGACATAGTTTTGAAGAGACACATCTTACTATTGGAGATATGCAATGTTTAGAAGAAGTTTTAATTGATTATTTCATTAAAACAATAAATAACAAACAAAGATTTGAAGAGGTGTCTAAGAATGATGACATGGAAAGGTGTATTTGGAACAAGACATGAAGGATAGAGATGACTAAGGACATGCATAATGAAATTGACAAGGAAGCATGGAACATATAGAGAGTCAAATGACCCATTTTGTGGTCATTTGAGGATGATTTGGCCAACACAAAGATGTTGGTGCAAGCACGACAAGGAAATGGTGACATGACAATAGACAAGAAAACTTGATGACAGAGATGGCTACGGGCAGGATAAGATTGGTAGAAAAATATGAAATTGAGTTGAATACTTAGTTCACTGATTCACCCCCCCTCTCAGTGAGCATTGTGTCTAACAGACTGAAGTTTTCATTGATGCCAACAAGTGTTGTGCAATGGCATTTGATTTACTCACAAGGAGACCTTGATAGTTTGGGCATTGGAACACTAGGTGGCCCAAATGAAAGTTTTCCTTCTACTGTGGAAAGTAATTAACTCTGTGTCAATGGCCAATATCTTAGTGGAGCATCGGGTCTATACAAAAAAACCAATTGGCTAGAGTCATTGTTGACTAGACCCTCTTGTTGCAATTACTCTGGTTTAAATAAAATGAGAGAGTTGTAGGGTTGTTAAATTCATTTGTAAGGTACATGACCCGAAGAATACAATTGTTATTTTGAGCCTCAATGTTAGTTTGTATCCCCCAAAAAAGGATGCATGCTTACCTTTTATGAATTTACGGCCATATGATTATTGCAGAGTATGAATAATCTCTCTAGTTTTGGATATGATTGATAAAGAAATCTGGGCTCAATATGCACTCAATCAATCACCAAGAACCTTGTCGTAACTATAGCAAATGTGCTAAGTGATATAGCTTGTCATGCTTCCACAAAGGAGCTGTAAACTGGCTTTCAATTTGATTTCACTCTCTGGCATAGTTTAATCAATGGACCACTGGCAATATAAAAGGTAAAATTATCTATGATGACATCACATAGCTAACTAGGTTGTAGTAGTAGAGATAACTACAATGAGGTAGTTAGTTTCATGGAAATTATTATTTATCCATGGTGACATCATATATGAACAAGTGTAAATGTCTCTATGCAAAATATAAGGGCACATGGATGGCCTAAGGTGGGGGTATAGGAAGGTTCTGTCATATACATAAAATACTATACCACACATAGCCAGTCAGACCCAGACTCAAGAAAAAAGATGCAACAGCTGGGGCAAAAAAGAAAATATTTTTTATTATTATCAAGGGTTTCCATTTCAAGATTTCTCTCTATGATCAAACAGAAGATAGAATAAATCTTTTGCTTTGACGTTCAGTGCCAGCTTCACGCTTGCTGGCTTGAATATGAACCGAGGGAGGGCTAGAATTCACTCCTCACCCATAACAAGTTTAATCCGTTACGCAAATAGCGAGATCTTTTTAGTTAGATGTGGACGAAAATGCATGAGTTGACCTGCACGTAAACAACCAAGATCCTTTGAAAGCTGGAATTGGTTTGGTGGGTGTGCAAAGATAGCCATATATCGTCGATATAGAGATGAAAGTTCATCAAAAATTAAAAAGCATCGATATTGCCATGGTTTTTCTGCCATGATAAAAAAATGATGTATCAATCCACGAATGTTCAAAACGTGGAAATATTTCATGGAAAAATCCGCCCAAATGTATTAGTGTGAGAGGGGAAGGAGACCCTTTTTGGTAAGTGTTGATTGTAGTTCATCATACATCACATGTCGTGTATGTCATTTGTACACACATGATTGTAACATGATTGGGTGATGGATCTTGATGTGATGCATATGTGAGGATTCCATGTAATCATGGATATAATTTTAGAATAATGGAAGAGGAAACCCTTCTTCTAGATGTATCCCATATTGGGTGAACCAAATATATCAATCTTCTCTTGTTTTTCTCTTTTCTTTAATTTTATTTCATGTTTTATATTTCTTGGTAAATAGAAGGATATACTAGTAATTATTTCCATAGTTTGTATTATGTTGTGATATTATTTCATATGTCCACAATACAATATTCTAACATGGTATCATAAAAAGTTGCTATGATCTACCTTCTTCAGTAAATTTTATTTTTATTTTTATTTTTAAGCAACATATGTTCATGATTTTACTTGGTCTCTTCACATTTTGTAGTTTTGTGACCCGATCTACAATACCCAAGTGGTGGTTTTTCAAATTTGGGATTTATTCTACATATTTGATTTTTTTTCTTTCAAACACTAACCATTATGGAGAAATGTTTAAGGTAAAATTGGGAGACGAAGTTTAGATCAAGTATTTTACACTTTATGTGCAGAATTTGAAGAAACAAATTGCAAATTTGAGTCCCTTTCACAAAAATATCAATTTCAAAAGAAAAAACCGTCTCATTTGGAGTCCATATGGTGGAGATATCGCTATTTAAAATCAGTTATTTTCTAGTTTTTTGGGGGATTACCACGCAGACTATAGAATGAATACATTTTGGTTGAGTGCCCATATTCTTAATTTTTCAATGGTTATACAAGATCTAATAACGTTTAGCATCATAACATCATAACCATATACAAAAGGATCACTGAAAGAATGACAAGCACAACCACACAAAAGAACATAGAGATTTATCCTAGGAAAGACTCACGGGGGAGAAAACCTATCAAAACTTCCTCGATATAGACTTCAACCAAGTACAGTGTAACACCCAAAGAATAACACTTATAAGACCCCAAGAATAATCCTATATTTCTTCCTCTCGCTTCAACATTTGCTTGATTTTTCTACTTATCCAAATGAGGGAGGTGCCTCTCCTATTTAGATAGATCACCTGAGAGGCATAATAACCCAACTAGGTCTAATTTTCCTTTCTTCTAGGGCCAAATTTCCTTGGAAGACTCAAAAATACATTTTAATAATACTTTAGTGGACTCTACTGACTCGATTTACAACAGAGGTTTTACCTCAAGACTTTACATGACCAATTACATCTATAGCATCCCTAATCGGAGGAACAACATCTCCAGAAGGGGTAATAAAATGATAATACAAAATAGAATGTATTCCGTAGTTACACTTATTTAACACTCCCTCTTAAAAAGGAATGTATTCTACAATAATACATCGATATCACTGACTGGTGAATCTATATGTCATATAAAGTTTTCAAAATTACATAAACATCATAATCATACGTGGAACATCATCATCACATACATATCTATCATCTAGTATCATCTTGAACATCATCATCTCTAGAATTATCTCGAGCATCATCCTCTCTGGAATCATTCCAAGCATCGTCATCTATGGCATCATCTCAAGCATCATCATCTCTGGCATCATCTTGAGAATTATCATCTATGGCATCATCTCAAGCATCATCTCTGGCATCATCTCAAGCATCATTATGTATGGAATCATCTCAAGAATTATATCTAGCATTATCTCGAGCATCATTATCTCTGGAATCATCTCAAGCATAATCTTTAGCATCATCATCTATCATCTCAAGCATCACCCACACTATTAGTATATATACACTGAGATAAATCATCCATGCCATAATTAAATGTTGGAACATCATCATCTAAAACTGAATGCAGGATCTCGTCTACAACTAAATTAAGGACCAATCAACATCCTAGACCATCCTCAACCTATCAGTTCTAGCACCAATCTTAAGAGAGTGTTCTTGTCCATATAACCATCGTCAAATAGGACCACTCAATGATCGTAGACCATCCTCAGCCTATCAGTGGTAGGACCACTCTCAAGCGAGTGTTATTGTCCATGGAACCATGCTCAGACTATCAATGGTAGGACCACTCTCATGAGAGTGTTCTTGTCCATGGAACCATCCTCTTAGAGGACCACTCAACATTGCAGACCATCCTTAGCCTATCAGTGTTAGGACCACTCTCAAGAGAGTGTTCTTTTCCATGGAACCATCCTATAATTGAATGTAGGATCACTCTCCAGAAGAGAGTACTATCATCATATACCATCCTCAGCTTGTGAGTGCTAGGACCACTCTCAAGAGAGTGTTCTTGTCTATCGCACCATCCTACACTGAATGTAGGATCACTCTTTAGAAGAGAGTACTATCATCATGGACCATCCTTAGCCTGTCAATTCTAGGACCAATCTCAAGAGAATGTTCTTGTACATGGAACCATCCTACAAGTGAATGCAGAATCACTCTCTAGAAGAGAGTACTACCATTGTAGGGCCATATATTTTTGCAATCTTCCTATTTGAAGACATGACCAACCTTCTTGGGATCTTCTTTGTGAGGATTCCACCAACCATGTTGGGATCTACCCTTAGTGATATGACCAATCATACTGGAATCCACCGTCGGTGATGTCACCAACCATAGTGGTATATTCCCACGAAAATACGACCATGATCTCTATACAATGACTAGACTACTGGGGCTCATCATTCTTTTCTTGTACATCCAACATACTAGAAATATTGAATTTCCTTCTCTGTATTGGAATACTATTACCATCTCATTCTCTCATCATCACTCCCTCTTTCCGGGGAGGTACTTTAGGACTACACCAAGATTTCCTAGAAAGTGTTCAAACTTTACATTAGATAGAGGCTCAGTCAGCACATCAGAAACTTGTTCCTTTGTAGGAACATACTGGAGCTTCATGGATCCTCTCTGCACCATATCCCAAACTTTATGAAACAATGGGTTTTCTATTAGCTCTATGGAATTATGGTTGTCACAATAACCAATTCTACCAATAGTTTGTGAATCCACATTACTTCGCTACAAAATGAACATGATGCAATGTACTCAGCTTCTTTCTGCTAATCCATGAGATCACACCTGATCCCAAACATCTTGAAGTGCTCTTTCTATCTTCAACGCTTCTGCTTTGTATTTGCAATGAGTTCATCATGTCAAGTCATTGACATATCCCAGTCTTCCGCATTCAACCTTAAAGTAAAGGTTGGAACCCACTTTACTATTGGTAAATCCTTAGTCCATTAGGAATATTTCCATCCTGTCATACCATGTCGAATGCATAGATATTCTGTAGCCATTCCATTTGAAGTGGATCATCATCCTCCCTCTCCATTTGTACTATATATATCGAAACATTATGTACTGGAGTGACAAGTAGCATCCTCTGCTAGTGATATTTTTTATATCCATATGTAACTGGATGTTCTTATCCATGGATTCTTTCTGAGTTCATACAAATCCATTAGTTCACATGTGGTTTTATACTCGATATACTCTTCTACTTCATTAGAGAAGTGTGTATTGGTCAACGGAGTATGTCATGCCATAGTCTACTCCCTTTTTCTAAGAGAAACCATGAACCTTGCTTTGTATTCCTTGATGTTTTCATCTCCTGCATACTTGATCTTGTAGATCCACATGGAAGACACTATGGCCTTCCCTTCATTTCTCGAAACTGCATCCTAGACATCATTCCCCATGATCAACTGGTACTCTTTGATCATAGATTCTTCCATTTCTCCTTGGCTAATTCTTCATAACTAGAAGGATCTACATCAATGATGTCACTCAATTGTGCTACATAACTAGAGTGTATCTAAGGCATCTTACTTTAGTTGGAATTTCTATCATACTTTTTGTTAAAAATAAAATTAACACCCTCGAAGATGATGGTCTGAAAACATATCTTATTTTCTCCTGCGACATGAAGACCATAATTTGGAACAAATTGAGAGCTTTGATCTCTCATCAGACCATTTCTTCCACAAAGGAAGAAGTTTGTGAAGAAAAAAGTTTCTCTATATAATTCAAGACCAAGAATACTTAAGGGTCAAAACCTAGTTACCACAACTCCTGGAGTGGAAAGAATACATGCCATCTATATTAATTGTCCTAAAACTGGAAATTCAAGTAAAATGCCTAAAAACTAAGTAAAGTGGGTTTTTTCTGAAGGAAATAATAAAAAATCTTCAAAAATTTTAAACCCACATTCATGGTTAGTGGTTTCGAACACAAATCCCAATGCTATATAAGAAATTCATATGAGGTGAAGGAAGAGAGGACAAGTAAGAAAAGAAAATACATGCTGTAGGATTTAGAGGCTAGATAGAATCTTTTTCATATCAATAGTTTTGGGGATCATTAGCTTTGATTGATAAAGATGGTTTAGAGAAAAGGATAAATGGATTCACCTATTATTGGGTTATAATCACTTTCCTTCTGTTTTTAATATGATGCAATTCATGTTTCCCCAAATGTTGTGATTGAATCTATGTATTTCCATATGTTTTTTCAATGTTTGGTAGATAGATTTCAATTTTTTTTTTTAATTTTTCCAAATTCTAGAGGTAAGGAACTATAAAGATAGCTTTGAATGGAGGCCTAAAGGCCATGGAAGCTCAAGCAGAGGGATGTTCCACAAACGACACGCTTCAAGAGGTAATATCTTTTCTTCCTTCCCTCTTTCTTGTTTGAAAAGACCTAGAAATTTCAGGAAGCTTTCAATTATTGCATGTATTATGTCGATTAGGATCCACCTCCTTGTAGTGAAATTTATATTAGGTTGTAGACATGTCCCTGCAAATAAATATAATAACAGAATGGTGACCATATTGAATAGCTAAGGGGTTCCTCCCTTGAAACTAGTTTTCTTGAGAGTTTCCCCTTGTTTGGGTGATTTTTAGCTTTTAAATCCTTTGATGCATGCTTGATATTTGTGTTTAGAATATTTAGTTCAATTCTAGAGTCTAAAAATGACCGATTTTTTCCATTACTCATCCAAATATTGATATATTTGGATGGGATATGAGGTTTATCGAGAAATCATGGGTACAGGTAATGTACAGTCGCAAATGACTTGAAAATCTACCGGGTACATATGAGTAACAGTCATGAATTCCTTAGAAATCATGGGTACAAACTAGTTCCAGTCACAAATGCCTGGAAAAAAATGTTGGTACATTCTATGCATAGTCGCGAATTCATTTTTGAAACTCGCAGGTACATAGTAGTGACAGTCGCAAATGCAACATATACCCAATAAGAGTCTAGTATTTTGGGCATAAAATCCTCAATTCTTGTCCGTTTTGAGTGATTGTTTTTCTATGGAAAGATTAGCAAACCCCCTAATTGATTTTATAGTCTAAGTTCATCCATTTTAGTCAAATATTTGAGTATTTGTTAAGATTTTAAATAGTTGTGTGCTTACTAGCTTGAAAATTGTCAAAACATTGTCAAAAAAATAGGAATCACAAATCACTCTTTTAGGCCTATATTTAGGGATGATTTTGAAATTTACAGACTTGTATATGGAAGTAGATACCTATAAGGACCTAACAGGAGCATATTTGAACATATTAGGATCAATTTCACTTGAATTTGGAAGGCTTAGAAACCTCCTTAAAAGGATAGGAAAAATACTTTGATTAGTATTTCTGAGTTTTGCTCAAGTTTTTTGTTAAAAGATTGCTCAGATCTGAATTTTTATTCCATATTTACCATTTCGATCCTTTATTTCTCTATTAATGGCTGAAATTTTGTTTTATTTGGTCACCTTAATCACATGTTTTCATAAGGAAATTGTTGAAAAACTAAGGAACATAACACATTGTTTCAATTTATGAACCTTTAGGCCATGCATTTTGAAGTTACCTGAACTTGGTGACCTACCACACAACTTGAAATCCCAACTAAGACACTTTTAATACCATCATTTAAAATCAAATTCAAAAGTGTAATAGAAATATTTTGAAGTTTTGAAGCATATTGTTGAGCCATGAATATCCTCTTCACTTGTGCTTTTGGGCAGTCCCGTGTAATAGAAAGTGGATCCCAAGTGTAAATGATTGTTAGTTTTAGAATTTCAAAAAATGTTTAGAATTTTTCATTGATTTTCAAACCATTAATTTGGAAATTCAACATTCAGAAAGAAAACATAATGCAATTGAGAAATAAAAATTGAATCACAATTCTACATGTAAACATTAGTTTAAGAGACTTATTAGACACAAGAAAAAAATTGAACATTCACACATTTTTTGTTTCTAATTAGTGATAGTTGAATAAAATTGAACACAAATTATGTTTGACTCCAACCTCTTTAAACCTTGCTAAAAAATTGAAAACTTCTTTGTTCAAATTTGTAAAAGTGATTCTATTTTGTAATATTCATGTTTGAAGGATCTCAAAGAACCTCTTACTCTTCCATAGTATATAAGTTCATTGAAAATAAAGGAAAGAGGAGTGAGAATTGTGCATTTGATTGATTCATTATTTTGAGTCATAAACACCACCAGTTTCACCATCACTCCTCAAAACTAAGAAAACTACCCTAAAATCAATGCTTAATCTAAAATCTATCAAGATTATTTTTTATATCACCAAAATAGATTAGGATAGGGATTTTGAACAAGATTGGAGAGTTAACACTCCAAATCCACAAAACTTGGAAACTAGTATGGATTAAAAAGTGTCAAATCCATTGGTAGCAAAGAGTGTCTACCGAGAAAGTGTGAAGCACGAGGTCAATACAAATTCATAAGGGTGGTACCCCTCCCCCCCATTTCTTATTTGGTGGGATATGAGCACATTACAATATTTTAGTTAAGTGACAAGTCCTCGGGGTGAAATCACTTTCTTGATATATCTAGTCTATGTGAGTTATCCTAGACTAATGATTGTCCTACCCGGTCATCGATTGTGAAGTGGTAACCATAGTTTATTTTCCTAAGGAATCACACAGGTTGTTGTGAGTGGGGGACACTTGCAACACCTGAGACATACCCAATCTTGTTTCATCTCCTTGGGAGGGTGAGTAACCAATAACTAACACTTGGAGCCCTGGAGATTGAAGAACATTGTAATTATTTCTCATACCTTCACTACTTAGCAATTTTTGAGGCGTAATGCCCCTCGAGAGCTACTAGTTTTGGAAGGCCCTCTAAATCCATATTTTCAATAAACTCCAGTTCTTCGGAAAGACGTTTTCTTGTTGATTATATTAGGACATTGTTAGATGTGTGGACACTTTGATTTTTGTTGAGTCTAGTTGCCTTTAGTGTTTGACTGAATTTTGATATAATCTAATAAACAAATCCTTTTATTAAACTTCATAGCGACTAATATCTTGATCCACTCGTCAAGGTGGAAGTGAAAAAAGTTACCCAAGTTTGAGGGCCCTGCTACATTGTGGAGGCATATACATGAACAACATATTTGTGACTTTGAAACTAAACTACCAATAAACACAATCAAATGTTACTTGAGAAGAACAACGTCAAATCAATTCTAAAAAAAAATCACATCAGGAACGAAACATGGATAGAATAGATGATCTTACTTTAGTTGAAATTGGAAAAATAGAATATCACACATTTTCTCACATAAATCCACCCTTAGCCCATCCTTTAAAATCAATCATACTTACGAAAAGTGAGTCACTGGTTAGTCTTTTTGAAAGTTGGAATAATATACAAAACATTACACTTGACCCTTTGGTTTCATCAGGAATTCATGGGACCATATCAATGCAGCCTGAAATGGTTGCAAGAGGTTGTCAAAATCCTCTTGTCCCACACAATAGTTGTCTTGGTTCTACTTCTGGGGGAAACCATTTACCATGGAATGTTAATATTCCTGGAAAAAATAATGCATCCTGGAACACAAATGCCAATTGTAATTATCATTCCTCAATGGGAGGAGATGTCCTAGAGGGTTATCCTCTAATTTATTCTAGCACAATGCCTAGGGAAATCCACCTATCAACCCGATTTCATAATGGAGTGGTCAGGTTTTAGAAAATAAACAATCTGTTTGGATCCAACCTCTGTAAGGAAGAAACATACCTTGGAATTCTAATCAAAACCAAGGACATAATTAATGGAATGGTTGGTTTTTAGGAAGTAACCAATATTCTTAGGACCCAACCCCAATAGGAGGCAATTCACCCGGTGGTCAATTTTTAGGAAGTAACTAGTTTTCTTGGGGGTATCCTTCACAAGGGGGAAACCCATCTTGGAATACTAGTCAAATACAAGGACCACCTAAATGGTGTGGCCAGATTCTAGGAAATAACCAATCTTACTAGAGTCTAACCCTGCAAGGGGGAAATCCACCAATTCATCAATGGTGTGGTTAGATTCCAGGAAATATCCAATCTCATTGGAGTGCAACCCCACAAGGGGGAAAACCACCCATGAATCCCATTCCAAAATGGAGTGGTGAGGTTTAAGAAAGTAAAGAATATTTTTGAAACCAGCCTATAATACACGTGCTTGATCCATCTAGGCTTCCGCATGGACCTCATGCCAATGGTATGATTGGTTCCATCAACAACCTTGAGCAGATCACCAGGCAAATGGGACAAATGTTTGTTCAAACCTTAGAAACTACAGCTGGTTAGGATATGCAGTAACATGTTAAGCATTCCTTAACTTCTGAAATCCTCACAATTCAATCTATGGACCTTAGGGGAAAGAAGAATAAGTACAAAGGTAAGCACAATGTTAATATTTCCCAAAATCCTGAAAATACCATAGTTTAATCCATGGAACTTAGAGAAAAAAAGAAGAAATATAAGAGTAAGAATAATGCTAACTTTGGGAAGGGAGATGCACTCAATCCAGCTCAAGACAGTGGGAAACAACAATATGTTGTATTGATGCAACATTTTCTGCAGCACCATTATCAAATGGTTTCTACAACGTTGGTACCTCCGCCAGGATTCAAAATCCTTGCAAGACGGAAATGATCCCAATGCCAATGTCTTCATGTGTGATCATGAGGTGAACATTCAAATAATATATCATTCTTATGATGTCCTTCCTAGTACATTGGATCAAGTGGAATCATATCCAAGTGGTTTTCTCACCATTGAGAAACCAACCATAGACATAGTACCACACCCCCCCAAAGGTGATCTATGTAGAACAATGCATAATCCTAATGCACGAGCTGCTCATAACGAAAATGTTGTTGAGGAAATAGCTCAATCACCATGTGCCATTTTCGCCATGGAGGTGTTGCAATATTGTATTGCACAAAGTAAGGAGTTATTGTCTTCAAATACAGTTGTTGATGCATCCAATGCGACTTTGATCCCATTAGACTTAGACCAATCAACGCGTAGGATTCCTTCCAAAGTTTCTTTTCAGATTAAAGTAACATCTCATGGAAATAATATCTTTCAAACCATAGTTGATGAAGGGGCCGCAACTTATGTCATGCCATTTAAATGTTGGAAAGCATTATGAGCACCCACCTTATTTCAATACCATACTGTGAGAAAAGCATTTGACATACATTCGTTCTCTCCTAACAAACTCATTGTATCCTTCCCTATTGAAAGGGATGGAAAAACATTCACAGTGGATGTTGAGATAGTGGATGCACCTATAGACTACAATTTTCTATTAGGACATAGTTAGATACATGCAATGATGGCTATAATGTGTTTAGAGTCCTAAGTTATTTGGTCGCCTCCTTGGGGGAAGATTTTCATGATCGATCAATTATATTACTACATGCTTGAAACTGCTCTCCAATTGAATGTTCCTTTCATTAGGGATGATCTAAAGGAGGTTCAAGACAATAGGGTAATATTTTTCAAAAATGATTCCCTCATGGGAAAATTTATGTTCTTGCAACCCTTATCTGTTGTCGAAGTGTCATACCAAGATATTGAAATGGATTCATCATATTTGGATCAAACTCTTCCCTTTATGGAGGAATATGATCCAGTTACTTGGATCATTTTCGCTGTGAGATCTCCTAGCTCACTTGTTTTCATGGATGGAATTTTATCATCAAATGAAACTATCCTTGAAGTCATAAACATTTGGTTGCACCCACCTAAGGACATATTTTGTGGGGCCACTAGGAGCATGATTGGTTTAAATCCACCCAAGTATAGGAGCATCCTTTGTATTTTCCTCAATATTATCAGGTATATTTGGAAGCATACATATAGGTTTAGGTTATCCCTCTGTGAAGATGCATTTGAACCTTTTGCAGCCCAAAATTTCCATAGGGTTAAACCTATTGGAAATTCGTGGGTCATCCCATCATATCTGTATTTTCCACCATTTCGACAAAAGAGCCTACCGAACATGGGACACCCTAGTCATCACCCCATTTTTATTTTGGTTCCCATGATAAGTTATTCTCATAAGCCTGGGAGCCCAATTAGTCCCATCATGACATGGAGTTCAAGACCGCATAATTTTCTTCCATACAGTTCTGAACATTTCCTAATGGGATTCCTATTTCGTGCCAGTTTACATAAGCATGTGCTAAAATATCTTCATGAACATGTATGCTTATTGATTCTATGCGTATTGCTTATGTTGTGTATATTCCCTTGCAGACACTTTTTGCTCAAAATTCCTATAAACCTTTGCTTTTGTTTAAGTTGACCTATACATGATGTGAGAACTATTTGATTTAGGTAGTTGATGGACCATGATTCATTGTGATTTATGATTTTGATGTTTTTCACAATAATTAGCATGAAGTAAACCACATTTCCCTTTTCCTAATTGTTCATCTCACCAAATTGAATAACCACAATTACTTGGTTCTATTTCACCATCTGTCGACACATAAGCATGCTTTAGATAGCCTACCTATGGAGGGAACATACGTAAGAGTGTGCACAAATAGCTCAGACCTTGTTTGCAATATGTATCTTTTCCTTGGCCCTACCCGTGCTCTTGAAAAATAGAGTATTCCCATGTGACACTCATTCCTTCCCATGTACCATAGCATTATTTATTATTTTTTCAAGCTAATAAATGAAAAAGTACTAAACATTAAAAAAAATAAAACTCAAAAAAGGGGAAACTTTAATCGTGTCATAATGAATCTTTGAAACAAAGGAAACAATTAGTAATAGTCTCCCTTGAACATGGCATATAGTTTTGTATTCGTTGTCAATACACCATTTACATTTCCCTTAGGAATTTGTAGGAATTTGTACCAGTAATCTGAACAGAGCTCCACTGATAGGTTATCCTTCCCATTATCTATGGAGCTTTCATTAATTCATTTGGATTTGATGAATTTCATGATGGTTGTTTACTCGAGTCTTATGCTGCCAAGTGTCCATTCTTAGTCGTGTTATGTGTTCAACGGATGTCAAATTAGTGTCAGCAATTCCTAAAATATTCCTGACTAATCATGTCATCCTTCCTTGTGTCAGTATATAGTGTCGGATCTCATAGCTCTATCAAACTATATCATCCTATTGATGTTAGTTTCGTCTCAGTTGATGTGGGATGAATTAATTCCCTCCTTCTGAAGGATCTGTTCCTATCGATGCCAAATCGTCATCTAGGAAATCGATCTCGGAACCCTAGTGATTACCTTGGATCTTGCAGTCATTAGTGGTAGTTTTCCTCGAAAATGACATCTGGTATACATCAATGACCCTTATTTGTTTGAAAATACAAGTGTTCGACATCAAAACATCCATTCACACTTGTTAGTTTGTACTCAAATACCTTGAAGTCGATTATCATTATCGGTGGGCCTCCTCGTATCTGTTAACTGTATACATCAATGACCAGTGATCAGATGGTGTTTAATTATGCTCGACATCATCTCATTTATTCGCATGATATAAACTCATAATATTGTTGGTTTGTATTGAATACATTGGGAAATACAGTTATATCATTCATCAACTCACTGATTGAGTTGTGAAAAATTATAATACCATGTCAAAGTACCATGAAGACATGGATATGTTGCACTCATCAATTGTGCACTTATAAGTTTTTACATAATTTACTTTTGACATGGATCCAGTTTGTATTGTTCGTGGCCATGCTTGTTTATTTCCAAGAATGGGTATACCCTCCTCGAGAAGATATTGTATATTTGGGAAATTTCCTGATTTGACTTGCAGGTGATTCTCCAACTCCTGCATTCATAAACCATCATTTTCCATAATGCCTTGATCACTAAAGCATATTAGTACAAAGAGTATCATAATGAAAGAGAAATCAATGTATTTTTTTCCTCAGCATAGCTTCAGACCTCACACATTAGGGGGCATCTGTTAACAATAAAATTAACACCCTCGAAGATGATGCTCTGAAAACATATCTTATTTTCACCCGCAACACGAAGACCATAATTTGGAAAAAATTGAGAGCTTTGATCTCTCATCGTACCCATCTTCTGCAAAGGAAGAAGTATGTGAACACAAAGGTGTCTCTAAAGAATTCAAGAACAATACTACTTAACGTTCAAAACCTAGTTACCACAACTCATGGAGTGGAAAGAATACATGTTATATGTATTAATTGTCCTAAAACCCTAGAAATTCAAGTAAAATGCCTAAAAACTAAGTGGGTTTTCATGAAGGAAATAATAAAAAATATTCAAACATATTAAACCCACATTCAGGGTTAGTGATTGGGGAGACAAATCCCAATGCTATATAAGAAAGGAATATGAGGTGAAGGAAGAGAGGACAAGTAATAAAAGCAAAGGCATGTTGTAGGATTTGGAGGCTAGATAAAATCATTTTCATATCAAGAGTTTTGGTGATCATTAGCTTTGATGGAGAAGGATGGTTTAGAGAAAAGGAGAAAGGGATTCACCTATTATTGGGTTGTAATCACTTTTCTCCTATTTTTAATACGATGCAATTCAAGTTTCCCCAAATGTTGTGACTGAATCTATGTATTTTCGTATGTTTGTAAATGTTTGGTAGATAGATTTCAATTTTTTTTAAGTTTTCCAGAGGCTAGAGGTAAGGAACTAGTAAGCTATTTGTGAACCTAATGTCTTCATCGGAATCCAAAGGAACCAGTACAATCCTAGCCATGTGAATAAGTGTGCTAAAGTCGAACATGGAAAGGACTCAACAAATTGTCAATCAATAGGTGAAACTAAAAACTGAAACAAAGGAGTTCACCAATAATGGTAGTGAATCCTAAGGTGCCATCGTCAAAACTCTAGGTATTTGTCTTCAGGAAGTACTGATGATCAAACCATACTTTGATGAGGAAGGAAATAAATCCTCCAACGGATCACAAGAGTGACTAGGAACTAGATTCAGGAAGGTAGACATAAGTAACACTCACATAAGCTAATGATGGAATCAGGCTAATAATCAAAGGAATGGATAAATCCTTAAACAATGAGCATGACACAGAGATGAACCAAGGTATATTTTAACTTACATATATAATAACTAGACTTATCTCACATGTAGGAGACATGTGTAGACTCCCCATGTATAAAGGACAAGTGGAGGAGTAAAGACTCAAAGTGATAGCTAAGCTGGAAGGATAAACTGAAACATGAGTATCGGAAAATTCAGAAGTGCTATATTCAAGGATGACATCCTGCCACTGTTCATAACCCAAAGAGAAACTTCTTCCTTATCTTTCTTGTTAAATTTTAACGAGTCCAGGAAATTCAACTCGAGTCTCTCTTCATTTTTGACAAGCTTGAAGAGGTGAGAGAATAATGCTTGATAATGTTACTGATTCATAGATTTTATGAGACCGAACTAGTACATGCTCGTTGGTGTTTTCATGTTTAGAGAGTTTGAAAACTCTTAAGAAGACTCCATGGGGGTGCTTTTCATCCAATTTAGTCTCCTCAGGCTGGAAAAGTATAAAACATACCACAAAAGAACTCTCTTAGCTTCTGAAGAAGTAAGGCACACCTTTTTTGTACTTAGTTAGGGAGGTCCGAAAAAGCTTAAGTTACCACCTACCCAACTCCCCTTCAAAAGTAGCTTATAGCTTGATTTTTACGAGTGTGAAGGAAAGTAAGATCACTCAGAAAGATCCATTTGGTTACAAGAAATGGGGCTTACAATAGTAAACTCGATGCTTTGTTCTTTAGTGTTTAACAAGCATGACAAAGGCATAAAGTACACTTAGAATATTTTTCATGTTTAGGTCCAGAGCATGAAAAAGAGAAAACTAAGCTCATACAGGGTGCTCCTTTTTTGTAAATTTAGTCCCTCGAGTCTGGAAAAGCGATAAACCTATACCTGAGAATAATCTTCTCAATTCCATAGAAAAGAGAGTGTTCTTTTTTCATATTACTCCACATGGTCCGAAAAAGTGATAACCTACCACCAATGTGGATTCCCATTCACATATTCTTAATGAGCCTGAATGGACAAGTCTACTCGGTAGTCAAGTCTATTTTGAGGAGTTAGACCTAGGCCTAAAGAAACTCTATAAGGGCCGGGAGCCTTATAAAGGGGATAGATTGTAAAAAGAGACCAAAATGAGGCTCAATTTGGCATGAAAAATAGCTAAGAAGGCTCCCCTGAACCTATGACAAATGCAGCATGAGTACCAAAAGACAACAATGTATTCTAGGGTAGGGTACTCATGGAAGGAAGGCCCTATCCATGGAAGAACAATAGTATAGAAAAGGTAAAAATGGTTTAAATACCATAGTCCGTGGTCAAAGTAGCGATCCTAGGGTTAAAACGGAGTAGGTATAGATGCAAAAATGCATATGAATGACCAAAATCCTACCCTATATGAGTGAATAATGACTTTAAACAACCTTGGACATGTTGCATTAGGAAAAAATAACATGACGCTAGTTCAATTTATAATAATTTTTTAAACTATAGGCTAAAAGCCCACAATTTGAATTTTTTTCTATATATAGTCCAAAAATAGAAAACAAACATACCATTTCATGTTTTTACCCAATATAGCAAATTTTTACCTCTGACTTCAATCGCTTGGTGTGGACAAACCAGTGGACGATTTTTGATTCTGCAAGTGCCAGGTAAGCTAGCTCTTCATTCTCTTCCATTTCAATCGTTTACATTTTCAATTTTATGTAAAATTTTGAAGTTTAAGCCTGCCCTAGGGAGGCCACGTGGTACACGTGGGTAGGTGACTTACACAGTCGCATACACACGTTTTACACATGACCTACCTAAAGGAAACCCACATGTCATACATGACCTATCTAAAAGATAGTCGCGTGTACTACGCAACATAGGAAAAAATATGTTAAGGCCAAAATCAAATTGTTTTGATAAATTTTAATGTTTGATAATGGTTTCATGAGAAGGTTTAACCATAGTGTTGGAGTGGAGGGAGCGAGAACATGAAGATATGGACCGATAAGCACTCCAAAGTGCCCCCACTTTGCAAGCATTGTTGCAAAGTGGGCTATTAAAGTTCTTTTGCACTTCACCTAAACGGGCTAGTGTCTGTTTGCTAGATTTTTTTATTGGCTACTGGGACCATGACCTTGGGGCCTTTGACCTTCAAGGTGAAATCTTAGAGGTGGCACTAGAAGACATATACTTCATTATGGGTTTGTCTAAATAGGGAACACCTCTCAACCTCGAGGATACTGGCAGGGGCAGTGACCCCATGAGTGTTCAGGATTACATAAACACTTACTACACACCTGGGAGTCAAAAAAAGGGATCATGCTTCCCTATTGTACATATTAGTAACTTCCCACTATAAGTGCTGGTAAGTACTATAATGAGGGTTGCAGGATCATCATCACTCCATCTTGATACTTGAAACCATATGAGAATTGTTGTAGACTTCTTATAGGGAATTGTGTTTGACTAGTGCTCGGGAATAATCTCGATAATGAAAAAACAACTCTCTAATTACAAGAGAGGTCGATGAAAGAATTTTGGATATTCTAGTGTATTGGTGGCTTTATTTTTTGAGAGAGTGCCCAAAATAAGCCCTGCAGTACCACTTCCATCCTTCTCTCCTCTTCAGCCTAAACTGATTAGGTGGGGAGATATTTTCCTTTGCCAAGGCGGCAGTGGGTTAGTTCAAAGCGTGTATGACAATGATTTCTACTTATGGTAGGGGCGACAATTGACAGCACTAGAGCAGTTTCCCTATGCTGGTTTAGACTTTCGAGGTGACAATGATCTCATCCTCCCTCCTAGAGGAGTATAGGGAGCACTAGGTATTTTGGTTTTTCAAGTTTTTAAATTTTTATGAATTTTTATCATAAATATATATACATATGTATAATATTTTTTAATCCACTTAATGTTTAAAATATAGATATTGGACTTGTCTGCCCTGATGGGAATCCTAGGATGTATGAATGACCAGTGGTAGGGGAATATTAGGGTTTGATCAGGGTACTTGAGGGGAAGCTATCCAGGCTTACCCAAAGATTCCCAACCATATGCATTGAGTAGATCCCTGCCATCATGCAGGAACTTGTTGTCGGGATTCCACCCACCTGGATACGCATTAAGAGAAGGGTAGCCAGGGCTATACTTGTCTACATAGAGGTCACGGAGGCTATTGTAGCTGAATAATCTAAGGAGGCCAATGATCATGGTGACCAGGGTGATCAGGATGACCAAGGTGGTTAGGATTAGATCTATGGGGATTTTGTGTATTGCGATCCAAATTTTGTATATGTATACATTTATGACTGGATCTGAGGATCAAAGCTCGACCTATCTTATGGACACACACACACACACACATATATATATATATATACATATATATNATATACATATACATATACATATACATATACATATACATATACATATACATATACATATACATATATATATATATATATATATATATATATATATATATATGTTGCCGGTTTATTTACATGTATTCACAATGTATCTGTTATGTATTTTTCTAAAATGTGTGTTAAGTTCCAATCAAAGATATAGTTTTCATATGCATCAGTTAATGAATTTTGATTTCTTGGAATATGATTAAATTAAATAAAATCAAAATTTCTTTCCAATAACCTAACTTGCAAAAAATGACGTAACAAAATAGGGTTTCGCACCTGATAAGCTTGATTGAGTTGCGAAACCACCAGGTGAGAGTCAAGTCTAACTTCCAACTCGGTGATACCATGTGACAAGGAATCCCATAAAAGCTCAATAACAGCCCTGTATTCAGCCACATTATTGGTAGCAGGACCTAGGCAAGCACCTCCAGAGGCAACTAGCTGTCCTGAGGGTGAGTAAATAACTCATGTGGCTAAAGCCAGGTTGCAAGTGTGATGGCCAGTGCCATTTACAAAACCTACGAACCACTCGAAAGAAATTTGTAACAACCAACAGATGATATAAGAACACAAACTGACTAACTATTGTATGTAAAGTTACATACAATAAAAATACAAGAAAAAGTGTTAAGCCTTAGTATAGTACTTTTTCAGGTACAGCCCATTTCTAGGCTCCGACAGCTTATTCCCTTCGAAATAAGTTAATTCATATGCCCCTTTCTTCAAAAATTTTGACACAACATAGGGTCCTAACCACATAGACCTAAATTTCCCTGCCCCCAGGGGTTATTTGTCCTGGTCCTAGAGCAAGATAAGCTCCCCTTCCATAAAAATACTAAGTTTGACCAATTTATCATATTGTTTTTAACCCTATTTTTATGCGCCTCATTTGTTGTGAACGTATCTCTACGTTGTTCATCTAGATGTTCTAAATGTAGTAAATGTTCTCCCAGTTCATTTGTGTTAGGTAACACATCAATGGAAATTTTTAATGATGGGATTTCAAATTCAACCGGAGTTACTGCTTCCACCCTGTGAACCAGTTGGAAAGGTGAGAACCCCATGGTAGTTTTCACATTGGTTCGATAAGCCCAAAGTGCAGGATACATCATGATGTGCCAATTTGACCAGGCTGCATTAATAGTACGGTTGAGAATAGTGTTCAAGGTCTTATTGACTGCCTCGACTTAACCATTCGCTTGCGGGTAGAAAGAAGATGAGTGCTCTTGTTTAAACCCTAGCATAGTAGCCAACTCAGTCATCATGCTATTTTGGAAATGATTGCCATGGCCAATGACAATCTCTTTAGGAATACTGAAATTTGCGATAATCTGGTTGAAAACGAAAAAAGATGTAGTTACCTTGTCATCCCTGAAGATGGGCATTGCCTCTTCCCACTTCGTAAATTAATCCACAGTGACAATGCTATATTTGTGCCCCCCGACCGAGACTAGGTTGTACATCATGTAATCTATCCCCCACTTGGTGAAGGGACCCACTGCAATGATGGGAAACAGTGGAGCCGGATGCGACTACATCTTCTAGTGTAAATATGACAAGGATGACAACGCTTCATGGCTTCCACACAATTTTTAAAGATTGTGGGATAGAAATAACCGTCATGCAAAATATTTTCAGCCGTTGCTAACCCAGATAAATGACCCCCACATGCTCTACTATGGGTGTCATTTAGGACACTCTCGGCCTCTTCGTGGGTGAGGCACCGACGTAAAATAAAGTCTACCCCTCTACGGTATAAAGTATCCCCAATGATAAGGTAGTTTTTCACTTGTACACGTGGTTTGCGTCGTTATTCCCACAAAAAGGTTGTAGGACACTTCAGAGTCTGGAGATAGACAAGAATATCTCCATACCAAGGGTGAGAGGTGGAAATTAGAAAAATGTGCTCATTTGGCACTGAGTCTTCTTCAATTTCTACATCTTCTTCTACTGGAAATTCTACATTAAGATCTGTAAAAACTAAGGATTTTTTCGATTTCATGGATTGAAAATCCAAGTCAAACTCCTAGAGAATGACTATCCATTTGTTGAATTTTCCTCCAAATATGCATCGAGACAATACATACTAGAAAGGATTGTCATCTGCCACTACTATTGTAGTCCTCAGTAAGATGTAGTGACATAACCTCTGCATAGCATACACAGTTGCTAAAGCAAACTTTTCAACATGGGAGTACCGAAGTTCAAGACTAGCAAAAGCTCATCTAAGGTAATAGATGACATGCTCTTGGATCTCATCATCTTCCTAGACCAGCACTACCCAAATGGTTGACTTTGATGCGTCCATATACAATATAAAATCATGAGAGTAATCTAGTAGATACAACAAAGGAGCTGACAACAAAGCTTTCTTTAATGCCTCGAACACAAGTTGTGCGGTTTCATCCCATACAAATGGGGTGTCCTACTTCAAAAGGCACATGAAACCTTTGGTGATATTGGCATAATTCACAATAAAACATCAAAGAAATTTAAATTTCTCTTGCAGGCTCTAAAGTTTCCTGATAGAATAAGGAGGAGGCAAATTTACAATGGCCTCAACTTTCAAAGGATCCACCTAAATACCTTTGTTAGAAACTATGAACCCGAGTAGCCTACTTGACTCGACACATAAAACACACTTGTGGGGATTCAAGTGTATTTTGCAATGCCTCCATCATTCAAAAATTAAGCACAAGTGATCTGGATGATCGATCCTCTTACGAGAATGAGTCGACAGATCGTCTAGGTAGGGCTCGACAATAGTCTTGATGTCATGAAAAGCAAAATTCATTTCTCGTTGAAAGGTAGCCCCTGCATTTTTCAATCCAAAAGGAATTTATTATACGCAAATGTACCCCAAGGAAAAATAAAAGTTGTTTTATGTTGGTCTTTCGACTTGATTTGAATCTGATTATACCCAGAAAAACCATCCATAAATGAGAACATCACTCCCTTCACAAGCATCAATGATTTGATCTATGAATGGTGTGGGGTAGTTATCCTTAGGAAAAGCTTTGTTTAAATTGTGAAATTCAATACATACACATATCGTCCCTTGCTTTTTATCAATGGGAACAGGATTGAATACCCACTCCGTCAAATCGATCAAGTAAATAAAACCAGCTTTCAGTAGCTTTTCCACTTCAGCCTTAATGGCTGCTGCTTTACACGGATTGACAGGTCTAAGTTCTTGTCGAACCGTTTTGGGATCAGGATAGGTTCGGATTTCATGTTTGAATATATATGGATCTGTGCCTGACATATCCTCATATGACCAGGAAAACACATCGCGAAACTCCTTAAATAAGGCAGTATAGATATAAATCTCCTCCATAGAGCATCTTGGAACAATATATACATTTTCCATGAAGTTGGGATTTGCAGAGATGTTGATAGGGATAGTAATGGAAATTTTTTCCATATTCCCCTCGGCAAAGATTCCTTCCCTTGGTAAGGGATTGATTGGTATATCAACATCACCTGCCAGTCTCACATTGAACTCTTGATTTTCAATCCTGCGTAACTCTGGAAGAAAGTAGGATCTATGGTGAAGATCTTCACATATATTATCTCTCCCACTCATAGCTTCCAAAATGGCTTCGTTTGAAGGAAAAACCATGTCTAAGCAATCGTCAGTATACAAAGAGTTCTCTACCCAAGCAGACAGATAGGATTCTTCCGATTCCTCTAAGACTGTAGGAGGAATCAAAATGGGATCAATAGTGGTATTAATGATAGCCTGATAAGCTACTTCCACTTTCGATAAGGGAACTTCAGGTTAGTAGTGGGAAGGAAGGACCCAAGGATCTATTCTATCAACAACCGTTGTGATAGACTTCCCTACACTACTGGAACCTAAATAATGTGTTAGGGATGGGATATCAAAGGTGCCCATTAACGATGAATACATTCTAGCCCCCAAGCTCTCTGTAGCAGGTTTGACCTGATCAACAAATGGTACGGTGGACTCATTAGTTTCCATATGGCTCTTCCGAGTGAAACTGAGTTGGTCAATAGTAACCAACTTCCCTTCGTGTGGAAACACTACCACTCAAAGAGAGGCAGAGGCAATTGCACACATAGCATAAGTCCAACTTCTCCCCAGAAGCAAGTTATAATCCAACGAAGCATCAATCATCTCTACTTCAATAGACACTGCCTTCCCTGCCAACTTAATATTAAAAGTTGGTGGGATACCATGTGGATGAAATGACCTTCTGTTGAAAGCAATAAGTAAGTTTTTCGATGGAACTAGCTCTGGGGATCCAAGAGCCTTCCAGCAAGACAAGGAAATGACACATGTGGAAGCACGTTCATCAACAACTAACCTTCCAGTGTTTTTTCCACCATGGATGACATCTATTGACAAAGCCACGTGATACAGAAGGAGAATTTTGACATCAGACAAATTAGACTTCTCCATAAGGCTCGACGAATCCATACTACCTAAGGCTGCTAAGAGTGCATCTCATTGGGTGGGACAACTCTTTAGCACCTCCAAAGCTAACATCGCACAAAGGGTTTTGGGATAAATATTCGACTACAGACTAATTGGCTGCATCCCTCACGTTGGGATTATGCAATGCTTTCTTAAAGACACCTTTCGATATCTTAGGCCTAGGTTCGGTAGATTTCTCAATTGTGAGAGGGTTAGAAGTTGCAACTGTAGACTTACCCTTTTCCGGAGCCTCCATATCATAGTTCTTATTTCTAGTCTGGAGCAAGGTCTAGGATCGAACCATGTTGATATAATTTTGGTTAGGGGTACTAGCAGTTCCCCCAACTACTTTAGAAATTGAAGTTGCATTTCGTCCTCAGGGAAATGGATCCTTTAGGGCAGATGGTTGTTGATTTTTGAGCAGCTTCTGAGCTTGATCTGTAATAGGGCATTGATGGGTCAGGTGATCTCCATGGCACAACTTACAGGGAAATATCACCTTTTTCTTCTTTTTTTTCCCCCCATCAACATTATTTGTGGGTTTAGGCTTGTTATGGTTTCCCTCACCTTTCTTCCCCTTTTTGTTTTTCCTATCGGGCTGTTGATTTCCCTTTTGGGAGGATTTAGCAAAAACATTTGTGTTTTGGGGTCAGGGGGTAGCCTTTGCTGCCTCCACTATAGACTGTTTAACAGACAACTCATGGAGTTGTTTTTCCAAAGACTCTATAGTGGGAGATTTAATTGAACCAACCACACCATCGGCATGGGGTCCAGGCTTAGGTTTCTCGACACTATGTGTTGGCCGCAGTGCTTCAGGTATATCAAATGTAACTATTGGGCCCCGAGGATAGCCTATTCCTCATTAGTTACTCCCGAGGTGGATACATCCTTAGATATATATGACAATAAGGAATTAAGGAACCATTCTAACAAAAACACTGGAGGGATAGTGGCCTCGATGAGCCTCTTCCACCTTCGCCACTCTTGGATATGATCTGAAATGTGAGTGGCTTTCTCCTACCAAAAGGTGGAAAATAAATATGTAGTGGCATCATACTGGACAGGAAGTTTGAAGTGGTTAAGGAACACATTGGCTAAGTCCCAAAAACTATCAAACGTAGCAGAGGGAAATTCAATTTACCACTTTGCTATGGCACTAGTTAGAGTTCATTGGAACAATCTCAACTGAACCGTGTCATCGTTCAATGACTTGGAAGAGAACCACAAATGAAAGGTGGTGATATGAGCCCCTGGGTATTCATCAACTTTTCCCTTGAATTTTGGAATGTCCAAGGGTAGTTTAGTAGGGACAGGTGGCCAAGTGGCATTATGCTTCACCGGGTCAGTCATTAACTTGGACAAATCTGGCAAGTTTAAAGTTACCAGGAACGAAAGTTTGGGTCTAACCGAAGCCTGAAAAGTATGAGTTTGGGAGGTAGAAGGAATTTCCCCCTGGTTCCCAAATGTAAAGGTGGGGTTGCCCCCAGCTACCGATTGTGAATTAGTTGGACTAATTTGAAATGGATTCCACCCATAAGCTAGTGGATTATTTGTGTGTGGTATAGTGTATGTGGTTTGAGCCACTCCAATTGAAACTAAATTCTAGAAAAGAAGAGCAAGTATCCCTCCACTAAAAAGAGAAAAGGGAGAGCTTGTGAATGGAGCCGAAACTGATGTTTGGAAACCTTGACCATAAGAGTTAGTATTTCCAAAATACATCACTACATATGCAAGTGTAGGGCCTACATAAGGAGTGGATGTGGGAATGTCCCCCCCATTCCATGGGAAACCTTGGACAAATGAAGAGGATCCAACAGGACCACTCTAAGTAGTGTGTACAAAAGAGAGTGAAGAAAAAGGTGCACTAAGGATCCTAGTGACCACCCCACCAGAAGATCCTAATGCGTTTGTGGAAGTCGGTGGTTGAACCACCCAACTAGTTGGAGTTAAAGGAGTAGTAGGTATGCTTGTTCTAGGAGTACCAACCAGGGGAGGTGGCACTCCATCAGCCGGACTGACTGAGATGGGGCTATATGGACCCTCTCCTGACCCAGCCATAAGTCTGCTCACGGGAACACCAATCACAGGTGAATCAAATGGAAGAACCTGGATGATAATAGGATCGTTTAATTCAATAAGAGGTGAATTAAAGTTTCTTGCAAACTCATCAGCCTACAAGTCTTCTATCTCTACTGCGGTTGTATCAACCTAGTTTTTTCTAAGTCTCGATTCACCTGGAACTTCACTGATTCCTACCAGTTCAAAGGAACCGTCTGTATCTAATCTCTGCCTTTGAGGGGCCAGTGGAGGCTCAACTATAGTAGCTACAGGAAGTTTTTGCAACCTTCTTGACCTTTTGAGAGGTTGGTCCTCCATGGTTAAAAAATTGACTTTTCACACACCCTAGGGTAGACTAAACACAAACAAACCACACAGCAATCACTACAAAATTTCCTAAATCCAAAATAGACACAAAGGGTATAAGATATGCTTTCTAGAAGAAAGATGAGAGACTTTTACATGGCGTCCCTATAGATGTTCTTAGGCACAAGTGGAGGAATCACCCAGTGCTCTCCCACACCTTCTACCAAGGTTACCTTCCAAGCCCATCCAAGGTCAACTAGAAATAGATTTCTGGTGTACCAATGTATGAACCCTAGATGTCAACGAGACTAAATGCTACCGCAACTATACAGATAGTCTAGGTCTAGGGGGATAGTCATAAGACTATTTTGTATGCATGGGTAGGGTAGCAAAGCCTGAAACCCTGTCAACAATGGCACTGGACGGGGCCTAAAGGGTGGTATTGACAGAAGTCCCCAGATGCGCAAAAACCTTGGTCTACGCTTTGACAATGAATTAGAGGGTTATCTCCTCAGTCCAAGCCTTCACACAGCCCCATGCTTAACTCATGTTTGTGTTATAATGAAATCTTGTCACCCTCATGTTATGAGATAGGTATCCCCTTGACTGCTCCAATCCCTCAGAGTTTCCCAAGAGAAATGAAGGAATAAATTAACCCCTTGCAATTTTTCCCTCTTTTGAGATGGTAACGCTCTTTCCCCATTGACCAAAAGCGTTACCCAAGAATCAAAGAGCCAATACCACTCCTGATACATGAGAAAAGAGAGGTGCCACCGCTCTTTCCCTTACTACAAAAAGAGGTGCCCCCTTATCACTGCTGGTTTTCTTCTTTGGAAAAGCGGTGCTCGAGTTTTGAAGGAAAAAAGAGAAGCTTCGAGAGGATTCTCGAAGCTTGCCTTTGTGGAGCCTCATCGCTATGGTTTAGGACCAACTAGAGCTTGAGATCCTCCCTTTTAGGATCTAATATCCACCTCACCCATGAGATCCTCAACCATACCTATCCTCCCATGCCCTTAAATACTAGCTCATCCCCCATGGGACAGGAGGAGGAAGAATTGTGTTTCATACCCAAACTCTATCAAAATCATTCTTGAGTCTTTAGAGGCAAGGTGAATTTAGAGGCAAGGAGCCATTGGAAGGAACTCTCAACACCAAGGCATGTAGGTTGTAGTCTCTCCATTCATTTATTAATAAGGAATGTCTTTTCTTTCCCATATTTACTATTTCATGTGTTTATATTGCTTGATTCCTTGGTTACAAGCATAGATCTAGTTGATTATATTGTATGCTATCATGTTTTTCTTGTTGTCTTCCATATTTTTCCGGTTCTTCTATGAGGATAGTGAGGAAAACCTTTGAGAAAATCATCATGGCATTCCATTCAAGTGATTAACTAGATCTAGGGAGAGTCTAGCATTCCATGTTTGTGTTTTGTTCTAGATCTGAACCATTAAGACTAGGGAACCAGCTCTTGTCCGCAGGAGGTGTGTAATTCCAGCTAACAAAAGTAGTGACTCCACTAGGGAACCCGGATAGATCCATTGAAATATTCTCTTTCAAAGTAAACACAAAGTAAGCCCAGATTCTCCAGGGAAACGCACAAGATAAAATTAAGAGCTAGCTTAGGTTTAAAATTTTTAGCAACTTGTGTGATAGGTTAGAGACGTGTTTTGGCATCATTAAACATATGATCTATCGTTATTTGTCTACACTACAACCCGGGACTCATGTGGTTATTCCACGTACCGTCGGTATATCTAATGGCCTTTCACATACCCTTGAGGTATATAGAAAGGTACTTCATGTACTCGATTATATATAGGAAGGCCCCTTGTGAATGGTTGTGCATTAGACAACACTACTATCGATTTGAGCTCCCATGCACCTTGTGTATATCGGGAGACCCCACTAGGATACCCTATCCAAACTGAGTCAACCTTTTGGTCGTCTTGGCTTTACGGGCGAAGCTTGTAAGTCTTGATAATCCTAGTGAGAAAACTGACCTTTAATCCACTCCTCTCACATATTTTGCTTGCTTATTTAGTTTGAGTAGCGCTTGTTGTCTGTACAGTTAGGATTTTTTAAAAGAGAGATATAATTTTGTTACATAGTTATGGCTTCACCTTCTAGGACTACCAACCAAGAGACTCCTTTACCAAGAATGTCTTTTGTGTTCCCTCCATATGGGGATGTTGGTCCTCCTCTCATGGCTACATTAAAACTTCCTGGATTGACTATTGGATTACCTGTTTGGTTATTCTCCAGTACAATTATCCCATGTACACCAATTGCTTCTGATCCTAATCCTTCATCGCAAGAGCATCAACCTCATGTTGATCCCTCTCCTTCTTCACCAGATGTGTCTTCTCCCATTTCTACCTCTTCACCTGTTGAAAGTTGTAGTACTAGTAGTCAGGTGGATAAGAAGAAGAAGAAAAGGAATATTAATAAGAAGAAAAACAAAAAAACAACCAAGTCTCAACCAATCACTCCTCCTAGTATGGAGAGTGTTGACCTGCACACCCAAATACCACATAAACCCAAATTATCTTGTAGGCTTTGCAAGGGTGATCACCTTCTAAAAGATTGTCATGGTCTGTCCCTAGTTTTAGAAGAGTGGCCTAAGTTTTCCTGGAAACCGATGTCATCAGCCTCTGAGTCATCATACTTATGATCCCCCCTCAACCAGTGCTTCTGTGGTTAAGAATCAGAAGGGTAAAGTCAGAAATCCTTGCTTACTTTGTAAAGACATGCACTTTACTTACCTTTTTCCTCACATGGATGAAGCTTCTACGTTGTTGGAAAATATTACTGTTTCTTGTCAACGGCTTCCAACAGGTTATCGTAAGTTGTCTCTTGAACCCCGATTGGTTGATAAAGTGGTCGATCTAGTCCTGACCTCAATCGATCCCACTCTTCCATTGAAGAGTGAAATTGAAGTGGCCAATCCAAGTCCATCCTTAGTTGATCCCACTCTTCCTTTGAAGGGTGAAGTTAAAGTGGTTGATTCGGTTTCATCTGCACTCACACCCACTCTTCCTTCCAAGAGTGAATTCCAAGTGGTTAATCCAGATTCATCCATGATTGTTCCCACTCTTCATTTAAAGGGTGAAGTTAAAGTGGTCGAGTCGACATCATCACCACCCGATCCCTCTCTTCCAATTAAGAGTGAAAACCATTCAGCTGAAGTTTTCATAGTTAGCTCTGATTGTTCTATGCAAGAGGAAGTTTTGTTTGTTTCTATAGAACCCTCTCTGAGTAGTTAGGTTATCTCCTTTGATTGGAGTAACCTAATAGAATATTGTCTTCATTCGAGTGTTCCTTTCTAGATAACTGTGTGAGTTGCCGCTAAGAGTATACTTTGCATTATCATTGACAAAGGGGTTTCTATTAGCATTCTATTCTCTACTGCTTGGAAAGCCATAGGTTCTCCTCCGCTTGTGCCAGCTACCGATCAGATATTATATTTTAATCACAGGCCTACTGCACCTTTAGGGATCCTTCCAAATTTTCCTATTACATTAGGAGGGAAAACTATTTGTATTGATGTTATGGTGGTTCAAGGTCCTCTAGATTTCAATCTGTTACTTGGACATGATTATGTTTATGCCATGAAACCCATAGTTTCCACACTTTTTAGAGTGATGTATTTTCCCCATGATGGGAATATTGTGACCATTGATCAGCTTTCTTTTGTTACACCCAACCATCGTGTGACTCCTAGTAATCAGACTTCCCTGAATGTGCTGCATGTTCTTGTGGTTCCTTCCCCTTCTTCTAGTTAACTTATTCCCATCATAGATCAAATGGGTGGCATGGCTCCAGCCTCTCGACTTCATACTGGAGTTAAGTTGCTAGCTTCTTATGTAAGGGGGAAACCCACCAACCTCTGGACATCATGTTGTCTTAGAACTTGTTGCGAGCATAGTTCCCATTCTATGTCGAGCTCATTAAAAAATGAAATAGATGCCTATGAGAAAATTTCTTATTCTATGTCAAGCTCATTAAAAGATGAAATGGATATCCTCAAGCATAGTCTACCTTTTGGTTTCAAGTTTGCATAAAAATGAAACCATTCCTGAGCATAGTTAATTTTCTATTTCAAGCTCGTTAAAAAATGAAGTAGGTATCCTCAAGCATAGTTTACCTTTTGGTTTCAAGCTTGCATAAAAATGAAACCATTCCTGAGCATAGTTCATTTTCTATTTCAAGCTCGTTAAAAAATGAAGTAGGTGTCCTTAATCATAGTTTACCTTTTGGTTTCAAGCTTGAATAAAAATGAAACCATGTTTTGAGCAAAGTTCCCATTCTATGTCAAGCTCATTAAAAATGAAATGGATCTCCTTAAGCATAGTTTACCTTTTGGTTTCAAGCTTGCATAAAAATGAAATCATTCCTGAGCATAGTTCATTTTCGATGTCAAGCTCGTTAAAAAATTAAATAGATCTCCTCAAGCATAGTTTACCTTTTGGTTTCAAGCTTGCATAAAAATGAAACCATTCTTGAGCATAGTTCATTTTCTATTTCAAGTTCATTAAAAAATGAAGTAGGTTTCCTCAAGCATAGTATACCTTTTGGTTTCAATCTTGCATAAAAATGAAACTATGTTCCAAGCATAGTTACCTTATGTTTCAAGCTTGTGTAAAAATGAAGTAGATCCCCTTCCCTTGAGTCGGGTCTTCACTTTAGTGTTAGAATTTGGACCTTATTTTCACCTACCTGATTCTCGTTCTTCCTACCCCCCTGGTGAACATTTTCACATTAGTAACTAGGTTTTTAGGTTGGGTATGCAAGAAGAATCGTCAATTGAAATGAAGCTTGGGGGCATGTCGAGCCGCTAGCAACCATGCTAGGGGTAAGCTTTGCTAGTAATCATGTTGGGGGAAAGCTTCCAACCTCTGTATATCATGTTAATGGGATTTTTTCAAGCATAGTTTACTCATTGGTTTCGAGCATGCGTAAAAATGAAACCAATATTTGAGCATTCTTTCAACTGATCTTCGAGCTCATTAAAAACACTAAGATGGTGTTGAGATTACTTTTCGTTTTCCATGCTTTGGTTAAAACATGAAATTTGGTTTTAGCTTAGTTTATTACTTGTTCATGCTCTGGATTCAAACATGAAAAATTCTAATAGAGTCTTTTTTAAGCTCTTTTCAGACTCTTAAAATGTGAAAAGATAGTCGAGTACTTATCTTTTTCATACTCGTAAAAGTATTTGAAGAGTCGTCTCTTCGATGGTAGGTTATCTCTTTCTTGGTTCAGATAGACTATTTATGAAAAAGGAACACTCCATCCAATCATGACTAGAAGATTTCTCTAAGGAATTATTTTATACTTTTTCGGGCCTTAGGGACTAAATCATACGAAAAAGGACCCTTTGGAGTTTTCTTTACTTTGTTCAGACTCTCTAAACATGAACTACATTGAGTTTTCTTTCGTTGGACTCGTTAAACTAAACATTGAAAGACCCTTTTTTGGGAACGGACCCCTCCTTTCTCAGGTTCGTGAAATATATGGGAATGGACTTATCTTCGGATGAGATAAAATGAGTGTTTGTTACCCTCTTTGAACTCGTAAAAACGAAAAGAGGCACTCATCAATCATGATGGGGAAATTAAGGGAAAGGGAAAACATTTTGCAATAATGGCAGTTGTTAGTCACCTTTGAACATGGCACTTGTCTGCATTTCATTCAGTCAATTGGGTATTCATCTTGTTTTCTAGTCAATCCACTTTCATGAGTCATGCCACTCCTTTGAGTCTCTCAAAGATTGCATTGTCCGTTGTCACATTGTGTTCTGCCTCGTCAAGTCAATGCTACCAAGTCTTCGGTCGTGCTACCTTATGTTCAGAAGGGAAACTATTTTGAGAGTTTACACCTTCAGTCAAAACAAATTTTTTGAATTAGTTACTTATGAGTCAGTCCTATGGTTACATTAGCTACAAAATTCCTGAACTTTGTTCCAAGTTTCGTGTCGTCAATGTGGGATTCATCATGGCCCCCCTTCGGTGAGACTATTCCTGTCGATGTCAACTCATCATCTAGGAATTAGTCTTAGAAACAAGTTTAGTACCTTGAGATCTATACGCCCTAATGACATATTCTCTTGCTTTCAACATAGGTTCACATCATTGACCTTTGATCGGAAGACTCTGCTGGGTGTTCGACTCCAAGATCTCTATTCACACTCAGTAGATTGTACTAGATTACCTTGGGAATCATTGACATTAATGGTGATCTCCCTCCCACTTGTTAATGGTTTACATCATTGACCGGTAATCAAGTGGTTTCTACCATGTTCGATTTCAGATCATTGTAATCACATTGATAGAATCGTACTTTATGGAAGACGAGACATAGACACTGGGTATTTGTTAAGTGTTCATTTCTTTCCCCAGGTTGTGATGGAGTATTTGTATCAGTCCTAGCATGGATCCACATTTGTATGTTCGTGGTTGTGCTCAGATTTGTGTCTGTATGGCATAGATCTACATTGTATGTCTGGTAGCTATGTCCAAATTTGAGTCTTCTTTGCATGGATCTACACTGTATTTTAGTAGCCATGACTTTTTTGTATCTCACATGGATCTGTGTTGTATTGGTTGGAAGCCATGTTGTGAGTCATTTGGGACATGTATCAAAATGTGTTGTAGACAGTTGGTGATGTTTGAGAAGTTCCGACCTTTGGACCTTTGCCTCGACACTATAACTTGTTCTTCCAAAGTATATTGCCTATCGTTTCCCTCTAGCCATTATAATTTGGGGGGCATCTCTACATGGGGACTTCACTTAGTGAACCTCTTACATAGCACGTGTGATCGTGGGATATTAAAGAATACCCTTAATTTCGAGAGATATTGACCCAAACTCTTTTTGTTGAAACCCCCTCCAAATACTTAAAACCTCCTCCCCACCCCTTTTTATACCTCAATACTTATAAACCACCCTACCCATCCCCACCTTAAACCCCTCATTCCCCTAATACCTGCAAAATATTGGTTTGATTTTTTATAATTTTAAAACCCACAATATGAACTAACATGATAGGATATTGGTCAACAAGTGAAGACCCTGCGCATATCTGTTATACCGAATCTTGTCACCCTCATGTTATGATATAGGTATCCCATTGACTACTCCAATCCCTCAGAGTTTCCCTAGAGAAATGAAGGAATAAATTAACCCCTTGCAATTTTTCCCTCTTTTGAGCTGGTAATGCTCTTTCCCCATAGACAAAAAGAGTTACCCAAGAATCAAAGAGCCACCACTACTCCTGATACATGAGACAAGAGAGGTTCTACTACTTTTTCCCTTACTTCTAAAAGAAGTTCCCCCTTATCACCACCTGTTTGCTTCTTTGGAAAAGCAATGCTCGAGTTTTGAAGGAAAAAAGAGAAGCTTCGAGAGGATTCTTGAAGCTTGCCTATGTGGAGTCTCATCCCTATGGTTTAGGACCAACTGGAGCTCAAAATCCTCCCTTTTAGGATTAATCTCCACCTCACCCATGAGATCCTCAACCATACCTATCCTCCCATGCCTTTAAATACTAGCTCATCCCCCATGGGACAGGAGGAGGAAGAATTGTGTTTCATACCCAAACTCTGTCAAAATCATTCTTGAGAATTTGGAGGCAAGGTGAAGTTAGAGGAAAGGAGCCATTGGAAGGAACTCTCAACACCAAGGCATGAAGGTTATAGTCTCTCCAATCATTTATTAATCAAGAATGTAATTTTTCTTTCCCATATTTACTTTTTCATGTGTTTATCTTGCTTGCTTCCTTGGTCACAAGCATAGATCTAGTTGATTATATTATATGCTATCATGTTTACTTTGTTGTCTTCCATATTTTACAGGTTATTCTGCGAGCATAGTGAGGAAAAACTTTGAGAGAAGCATCATGGAATTCCATTCAAGTGATTAACCATATCTAGGGAGAGTCTAGCATTCTGTGTTTGTGTTTTGTTCTAGATCTGAACCATTCAGACTAGGGAACCAACTCTTGTCTACAGGAGGTGTGTATTTCCAGCTAACAAATCTGGCGACTCCACTAGGGAACCCGCTTGAAAAAGAAACACACTAAAATGGAACCAAAACCAAACTGTTTCAGCTCCCCCTACCAACACTTGGTCAGCTGATCCTTGAAAATCAAAAGTAGAGCCTTGGCCCAGTTGAAGAGTGTGGGCACCATGGCCTCTATAGAATAGAGCATATGCGCTCTATATGCCTAATGTACCCCTTATCTCCTCACCACTCTCTACATGCTAAATGAAACTGTCTATAGAGGTCCATCCACCACTGCTTTTATGGGAATTTTCTTCCCTAATGTTCTAGTCCCAGGAATACAATGGTGGTTTATCAACTCTTGGTTAGTGATGTCTCCTCCATGAGAACCAGTCAAAGAGATGGGAGCACCCCATCTCGATAGGCATGTTAGGAAGTAGATATCATCTACTTCAATTGTCAATACATGAGCACCCACCTCGAAATACTGTTGCTCCAGATTCCACATATGGAGTATATGCTTGTTACAGAGAGAAATTCCTATGGCTTGGAGTACCACAACAGACAGCTTGGCTCCAGAAATCAATCCTTTCTTATATGCAAGAGAAACCAAATAACTAACACTAAAGGATCTCGATTCATACCTTATTCCGAATGGTTGATGTAGATCCCCATTGAGCTTTCCAACTTCAGCTTGAATTGATAAATTGCTTCCTTAACATTCAATAAACAAGACAAGCATACTATATATAATTGTGTTAGCTCTACTCTAGCATATATAATCAATAACATATAAGCATTTGAAATCATCCATGGATCAAATATTAATTCAAATACACATTATTGGATAGGAAAAGATATTTCTATTAATATAAAATAGAGATTACAATAGAGACAACCTTTGTCGGCACGTCTGTGAATTGGAGAAACTGAGTCCTCCACTTGGGCCTCCACCACTTCAATCCTCCATCTCTCAATAGAAAGATCACAAGCAAAAGGAAAGATTGGGAAGAACACAAAAGTGCTCCAAGGGACAAAGGGATGCAGACTCAAGTATAAGCTCTGGCAACAATGGACTATAGTTCTCTTGCTCTCAATTCCTCATATGCCTTCAATGTATCCAAAGGGTTCCTTATATAGCTCTTCAATGGGGTAATGAAAGGTCAAATCCAAGTGACATCAAGGCATATGGAAGGCCAGGAGACAAGTGAGTCGGATCCACATCAAGGAAAACTCCAAAAGAATTTTGCCTTTTGCACACATCCCGATGTACGCGATTTTAGGGGTCAAATCCGCTTATATACGCAAGAAAGGGTTTAAAAGTCATGTATGGAAATTTTAGAATGTTTTGAGGGATGATCTTGGAAACATCAAAGGAACAAAAATGGTCCATGGGGTCTAAGGAGTCTGCAGAGGGACAGAGAAGGCCATAAAAGTGTGATTCATCAGGTGTGGTAAAATCAGCTATAACAGACGCCCCCTAATGCGTGAGGTTAGAGGGTTCATTAGAGGAAATTTGAGGTCTAAAATGGGCCTCCTAAGGAAAATAATAAAATAATAGTTAAAATAATAAAATAATAGTTAAAATAATAAAATAATAATTATTAATTTTGGAGGAAGAATGAAAAAACTACTTTTTTTGTTCGTATTTTCGACATATCTCCCTGTGTTTTTACTCAAATTCTGAGCGGGAGAGCTTGTTGGATGTGGAATTTAATTCTGCATCCAACGAGTACCCACACTACATACTTTTTACATACCCCGCTACCCAAAAAACAAGAAATACCTGAAAAAACGTGATGATGACATCATCATCACATTTTTTCAGGTATTTCTTGTTTTTTGGGTAATGGGGTATGTCAAAAGTATGTAGTGTGGGTACTCGTTGGATGCGGAATTAAATTTTGCATCCAACGAGCTCTCCCGCTTGGAATTTGAGTAAAAACACAAGGAGATATGTCGAAAATACGAACAAAAAAAGTAGTTTTCTTTTATGACAAATATGTCAATTCAACCATTATGGTTGACTTATTTTATTGAAATTCTATTGGTTCTTGAATTCCAACTCACAAAATTTATTGTTGGCGCATTTTCTTATAAGGCCCATTTTAGACCCCAAATTTCCTCTAATGCATACGATGGCTGAAATACATTATAAGTCCATCCCAGAAGTGAAGTGATGAAGAACCCAGTGGAAGAACCAGCCATCCAATCAGCACTATACAATGATACAACTCTGGAAATAGATACAGTAGTACCAAATACATAAGAGTACAATGGCCATGAATAGGCATGATACAATATGACATGTGTGGTCATCGCCACATACAATATAAATAGATTACAACCTCCATGATGAAGATACACAAAGGATCATGATCTCGATGAAGAATGAAGATATATAATGGATCAAGATCTCCATAATGGCTGGAAATGTCTGACATATACTAGAATCAAGTCACGAGAGCTGAAATCTCATGAACACTGGCACGATCAAGGAGGTAGCATATAAGAGATGCCACCAATATGGAAGGTATTTTACACAAACCGCTACGAGTACATGTCCTACTATGTGAATAGAGGTGTCAAGGTCAAACATAGTATTCCATCATCTAATTACCTGTCATTGATGTATACCATTAACAGACGCAAGATCACCCACCGATAATGAAAATGGGAATCAAGGTACTAGAGTGAAAACTAACAAGTGTGAATAAATGTGTTGAGGTCAAACACTTGAGAGAATCCATCGATCAGGGGAAATTAATGTATTCCCAAAAAATGTCGATGGCGAGAGAACCTGCCACTGATGACTGAAAGTCTCAAGGCACTAAAAAATGACTCTAGATTCCTATCCCAGAATAAATGATCTGAAGTTGATGGGATGAAATCCGCTGAAAGGAGGGCATTAAGGCATCCCCCATCATCCAACACGAGGTACTCAGCAAAGTTGTATAATGTGGAAGGACTCAATCATAAGGTGCATGAACCAGTAACTGTACTGAGGAATGGCTAACTCAGGTTTCAACTTCCTTCGAACAAGAGCATAAAGGAAAATGGTGACTGAATGTAGGCAGCATAGAATTGATATGCAAAACTGGGACATCTCTGCGACACAGGAGGCATTGATAGAGGCTCCATAAGGACTGGAAGATTAACCAGTTGGTGGAGATAAACTCAGATAAATGAGTACAACTCCTAAAGTCAAACTATTAACCCAACCAATGGATGTGATATATAGTGCTCTGTTTGAAGGCGACACACCTCGACTACTACCAAAGATAACATCTTTTCTTGTCCATCTTTTTGGTTTTTTAATTTTTTTGGACTTTTTCAAATATTTGAAAATCTTGAAAAAGAATAAAATCGCTTTAAAGTTACATACTAGGAGGAGACGAGTGTCAAATGGGAAAACAAACTAGTTCCAAGCAGTGGAACATACCTATACTCAATGCAAGGACTCATGTGTAGGATAGCGACACTCGGGGGGAAGTCCCCTCCAAGTAAAAATAGGGATTCAAGATGCAAAGGATATATAAAATGGCTCTACGTGGCTAGACATGAGACAAGCTCGGGCTATATGGCTGATACTCAAAGTCAGGGAAGCAGGCATAAGGCTCAATGAGGCAAGAAAAGCTCATGATAATGCAATTACAACTTGACATATACAAGGGAGTCCCGAGGAAATGGTCGGCATAAAGTTCAAGAGGAGTATGAAGGTCTTGCTCAAGGACATGGTGGGAATAAAAGGGACTCATGGACCTAAGAGAGGACTCACAACATGGGTACTAAATGAAAAAGGGAGCTAACTAGGGCATCCATGTATAGGAAAGCTCTACCATTCACATAATATCACTTCTAACAACAGCATGAAGGTTCTGTGATACCATGGAATGGGTTCGTACCTAAGGTTAAGATGGAATGGTCATAAGGCAATGCATAAGTGCAAGCGGATGTGAAATCCTAACCTATATGCCAGTTCAAACATAATACCTATGATAGGAACGAACGGGTCGAAACCTCGGAGAGAGTGTACAAAAAATGGAACCTACATGACAACCATATTATTCCAACACAACCCAAAATAGTCAATAAAGAATCCAAACTATAGGATATAGGGAGGAATGATCATGGCAATTGCACCCAAAGGAAGCAATGCGATGAACAATGGGACATAAAAAGGAAAATAAGGCGTAGACCCAATGTTCACGCATCCACCACCACCCCCATGAGGGTGACCATTGGTGTAAATACTGAGAGAAGGGAGTCAACATCCTCCAAAAATGAATTAGAGGATGGAATATGACCATTCCCAAATCTATGAGCACAGTAAGGGGCTGTGATGCCCTCAAGTCTAACACTAGGGTCCGTACTAGGACCAAGGACGGGTGATAGGATACTAGGCATGCTGAAAATAAAAGGACCCGAACTCAAGAGAGCATAAATATACTCAAGTAACCATGATCCCAAAGGCCAACTAGCGCACAAAGAGCACACTCCTAAGAAAATCTACAGCCAAAATACAACCAAACCAAGGGGAGGATATGTGAGCTCCCGAATGCAGTAGGTATGTCTCACCTAGGAGAGGCTCGAAACTCCCATACACTACAAGAAGAGGTACGTAACCAATTATAGTGGCCCTCAGCTTCAAGGCATATAGCGACTGTGCTTTCTGACCCCTACCCGGCCAGGACACCTGTAGAATAACCTCTGCAAATACCCCCTCAATAACCTAGGTAAGGCAACTAAGGTCACCTCAATACAATCAATGCTCAAGCGGACAGTTGTTGGTGGGATTGACCATATGGGCAGGGTAGCAAAGCCTGAAACTCTCGAAAGAGCCCCCAGATACGAATACAATCCTGGAAATATCTCCGGTGCTACTCAGTTATGACTAGGGATCATCATAATCAATAACCGCTCACACTGCCTCATGCTTAACTCCCTTGTAAGAGGAGGATTTTAAGAAACACTAATTATACCAAGGAATTTCACACTCTCACCTGGATAGACACATACATGTTTCATTTAGTGGTCTTGGAGAATTTACTCACAATGAACTATTCCAAGACCCTAAAACCTAGTCTTGTTAGTGTACCCTAAAAAAGAAAAGAGTGTAATTCATTTTATTATGCGTTGATTTTAATTGGTTGTAATTACTCAAAGGGAAATGACCGTGCAACTAATGACATTATGACTCAGTAGTGAAATAAATATGCACACCATAACAAACAATGCTAAGTGCAATCTTTGTCAAATGAAAAACAGGGTATGCCACTACATGAGATGCATAAATATATATTCCTTTCTGAATGCCAATGCAATCCTTTCTATATGAAAGCCTAAATAAAACTCTCATCCAAGCAATCCAATGCAAGTACCTCCTCAAATCCATATGCAAAAAATGCAACTACCTTGTATTTTTCAATAGAAAAGAATGAAAAATGCAATAAAAGTTATCTAAAACTCTCAGTCTCTGCAGAAAGTATAAAACACAAGCCTAGCAAGACACCGAGACAAAAAAAAAAGAGTAATGCACTAATGGCAAAACAAACATGATAAATGACTAAAACTACTTTCAAAGAAAAATCAATGAAAAAGCGGTCTCTGGTCACAAAAGAAGCATCCAATAGACAATATCAGGCCCAAGGAAGACCCAACCACACTCACAACCCACCCAACAACTTCCCACAACATCAAACTCACCAAAAGGGAGGACGTACGCGACTATTTAAAGAACAGCTGCGTATATACGCAACTTTTGGTCAAAAAGCTGCATGTATACATGGATTTTGGCCAAAACACTACGTCTATACGGGACTTTTGGCCAAATATCTACGTATGTACGTGACTTTTGGCCAAAAACCTACGTATACAGAGAATACAGTGGTAAAAAGTAGGCCAAGGGTCAAACCAATAAAGGGGAGTGTCAATGGATGAACATACTATACAATGCAACACATAAACAAGGAGAAACAAAGAGCAAGTCAATAATATCAAGCACATTGTGCCCCCAAACCCCAAAGAAAAACAAGGAACATCCCCAGCGGAGTCACCAATTCTGTTATGGCGAGAAATCCCTATGGCTTGGGCTACCACAACAGACATCTTGGCTCTAGAAATCAATCCTTTCCTATATGTAAGAGAAACCAAATAACTAACACTAAAGGATCTCGATTCATACCTTATTCTGGATGGTTGATGTAGATCCCCGTTGAGCTCTCCAACTTCAGCTTGAATTGATAAATTGCTTCCTCAACATTCAATAAACAAGATAAGCATACTATATATAATTGTGTTAGCTCTACTCTAGCATATATAATCAATAACATATAAGCATTTGAAATCATCCATGGATCAAATATTCATTCAAATACACATTATTGGACAGGAAAATATATTTCTATTAATATAAAATAGAGATTACAATAGAGACAGCCTCTGTCAGCACATCTGTGAATCGAAGAAACTAAGTCCCCCACTTGGGCCTCCACCACTTCAATCCTCCATCTCTCGATAGCAAGATCACAAGCAAAAGGAAATATTGGGAAGAACACAAAATTTCTCCAAGGGACAAAGGGATGCAGACTCAAGTATAAGCTCCAGCAACAATGGACTATAGTTCTCTTGCTCTCAATTCCTTTTATGCCTTCAATGTATCCAAAGGGTTCCTTATATAACTCTTCAATGGGGTGATGAAAGGTCGAATTCGAGTGATCTCAAGGCATATGGAAGGCCAAGAGACAAGTGAGTCAGATCCACATCAAGGAAAACTCCAAAAGAATTTGGCCTTTTGCACACATCCCGATGTACGCGGTTTTAGGGGTCAAATCTGCGTATATAAGTGAGAAAGGGTTTAAAAGTTGTGTATGGAAATTTTAGCATGTTTTTAGGGATGATCTTGGAAACATCAAAGGAACAAAAATGGTCCATGGGGTCTAAGGAGTCCGCAGAGGGACAGGGAAGGCCATAAAAGTGTGATTCACTAGGTGTGGTAAAATCAGCAATAACAATGCTGTAATAGGCACTCATGTGACACCATGCTAGGTGTGTATAAAAACTTTAGAATACCAGAGTCTCCCAACATGGCTATACAAATAGTGTTTCATTTGGCAAATGCATCATCATTGTCATCTTGCCTCTCTTTCCAAATGACCATTTTGTATCAATGGGAACCTGTAAAAAACCATCACAAGGGCAATTAGAAACATCATCAAATTTGAGCTAGTTTTCCTTGTACATATATTTTTATTCACCCACAGCTGGCACGGCCTGTGTCCCGTTGAGGACACGCGGTGGCACAGCCTGTCTCAAGCGTTTTAGGCACAGTTCTAGCGAGGTACCGCTTATCCTGCAAGGGATAAGAGTGGTGTCCGCATCCATGGTTTTAGGGATCTCTTAAATAGCCCAAAACACCTCCAAAAATAAAAAATGAAAGCATGAAATGAAAGATCAGGGTTTAATCTATTACCTGGAACTGATGGTGCATAAATCTGATGATAGATGCTCTCGGAATCAGCAGTTGAAAATATGGCCAAGAAAATGCTCCAAAGACTCTCTACTATGGGTAAATGGTAAAATGTTTTGTTTTTACTATTTACATACCTTTTATAAGCATTCTAGGTTTTGGCATGCCATATTTTTTGAAAATCTATCAGTCATAATCCTTTAATGTCATTTATTGGAGAGTTTTAATAGTTGTTTTTAAGTCGTTGCAGGATAAAGAGTGGTAGCAGTAAACGTTTTGGGAGTTTGTTTCTGACTTTTTTGCACTACCATAAAACGAAAAAAGTCTTTGAGCATTTATTGTGACACTTTGGTCATGCTCTCCAAACTTAGCATAAAAGGTTTGAGTCCTTTCCTAATTCTTTTCAGACTTGTAAAATCCCTCATCATGAAAAGAGACCTAGTGGAGTCTTCTTTAAACTCTTTTCGGGCTCCTTAAATACGAAAAGATTGTCGAGTGATCTTGTCTTCTTCACACTTGTTAAAGCACTTGAAGAGTCACTCATCTAACGGTAGGTTATCACTTTTTCTGTTTAGATGAACTATTTATGAAAAAGGACCCTGTGGAGTCTTCTTCCGTGGTCGTTCAGAGTCTCTAAACATGAACGATACCGAGTTAACTTTCATTGGACTCATTAAATTAAACATTGAGAGACCCTCTTTTGGGAACAAACCCCTCGTCTCTCAGGTTCGTAAAACATATGAGTTTGGACTTATCTTTGGATGAGCTACAACGAGTGTTTGTTATCCTCTTTGAACTCATAAAAACAAAAAGAGGCACTCATCAACCATGATGGGGAAATTATGGGAAGGGAATCATTTTCCAAATAAATGACAGTTTGTCGTTACCTTTAAACATGGTGCTTGTTTGCATATCATTTCAGTAGATTGGGTATTCAACTGATTTTCGTGACGATCCACTTTCATGAGTCATGTCACTCCTTTGAGTCTTTCAAAAGAATGCATTTTCCACCATCGCACTATGTGTTTGTCTGGTCTAGTCATGCTACCAAGTCTTTTGTCATGCTGCCCGATGTTCAAAGGGAAGTTGAAAAAGTTTACCTCTGCAGTCAAAATAGTCTTTGTGTCAGTACTTTTGAGTCAGTCTTATGGTTACCTCATTCACATCATTCCATAACTTTGTTCCAAGTTTTGTGTCGTCGATGTGGGATTCATCATGGCCCTCCTTCGACGAGACTATTCCTGTCAACATCAGCTCATCATCTAGAAAATAGCCTTAGAAACAAAATTTAGTACCTTGAGATCTATATGCCTCAATGACATATTCTCTCACTCTCGACATAGGTTCACATCATTGAACTTTGATCGATAGAATCGACTGGGTGTTCGACATCAAGACATATATTCACACTCAGTAGATTGTACTAGGGTACCTTGGGAATCATTGAAATCAATGGTGATCTCCCTCGCACTTCTTAATGGTTCACATCATTGGTCGGTAATCAAGTGGTTTCTACCATGTTCGACTTCAGAACATTGTAATCACATGGATAGAATCATACTTTGTGGAAAATGAGACAAAGACCCTGGGGACTTGTTTAACACTCATTGCTTTCCCCAGGTTGTGATGGAGTTTTGTATATCAAGCATGGATCCACATTTGTATGGTCGTGGCTATGCTCAAATTTGCATCTATAGGACATAGATCTACGTTGTATGTCTGGTAGTTATGTCCAAGTTTGAGTCCTTTATCACATGGATCTACGTTGTATTCTAGTAGCCATAGTTGTTTATTCTGCTCATGGATCTGCCTTGTATTGGTCTATAGCCATGAGTTGGTTACATTTGTCTATGAGTCAAAAGTATTGATGTATTGCAGATTCCTACGCGACAACATTCTTCGATCAAGCTAACTCTCACCTCGAAGTGACAAATTGTTCTCTCAAAGCTCTTGCTTATCGTATCCCTCTAAGCCCCATGCTTTGGGGGGGCATTATTTTATACCCAAATCCTGTCACCAACATGTGATGAGATCCTTAACCCCTATGTTTTCCCTAAATCCCAAACTTGGAGTGGAAACTTGCTCTGGGTATCAATTCTACATGAAAAAACCTAGCACCTCGCTTTCCGTTTAGCTGATGAGTAGTACCTTGTTCAACACCACCTGAGTCCTGTTATATAAAAGCGATGCCACCGTGTTTGTGATTTGTTATTAAAGCAGTTCTTACCTAAATCACTCTATCATAAGGGTGGAAAAGCGATACCCTTGGTAAAAATGGAAAAAGAAAAGATTCTCGAGGCTTCTAGAACATGAGCCTCATGTCCTCCCTTATCCTTATCAATTTGGGTTAGTTGAGCTCAAGATCCCTCTTGATAGGATCTTATGGCCACCTCACCCACAATTCTCTCAACTATCCCTATCCATTGAGCCCTATAAATACAAGCTCATATCCGTAGTTGAGGGGGAGAACTGAATGGTAATGTTATGATGTTGAATTGACTATCTATTCCAATCCATTGGAGAGCACAAGAGAGCGATTTGGAGCTATCAGGGATGAGGTTTTTGTCTTGTGGAGGAGTTTGTCAGCACTAAGGAAATGGTTGTAAGATTCTTCATTCATTTCTTAATGCAAAGCTGATTTCCATCCCACATATCTGTTGTACTGATCTCGCATGTATATGTTAATGGATTCCTTAGTCACTAGTGTGGATGTGTGAATAATGTTCTGGTAGCTTTGATGTTCTTGTTTGTTTGACATGTTCTGTAGGTACACAGGTTCGTCATCAAAGAATTATTCCAGGTGTTTACAACAATCAGGGAAGGTCTTCATCCTTTGTCGTTCACTCATTTGTTCTGGATCTAAACCATTCAGACCAGAGGAACAACTTATGTCCACAGAAGGTGCAATATTCCTGACAACAATTTGAAAGGAGCTTCCCAGATACAATCAACATATAAGAAGATTTACCTATTGATTGGCCAACTACGTCTGAAATTAAACACTTGTGGAGAGTTGAAACTCCCTAATCCACAAGTCTATCTTAAGCTAATTGGTGTAGGATCCTAAAAAATAGAACTTACTAATAATTTTTAATTATATTGTTCATATTAGAAGGTTGTTTTTAGTTAGAGGTAAATGGCATGAAAGAATGTGGTGTTATAGACTCGATAAGAAAAAGAAAAATGATGTATAAAGAAAATTTCAAAGTAAATTGTGACTACTTAAACCAAATTTATTTTCTTTTTGCAAATAGAAGCTAATGAATTTAAGACTAAATGCAAGAAAACTAGGACTTCTTTTTATAATTTTTAAATTTTATTTGAAAAATACTGAAAAGAAACGACTAAATGCAACAAAATGCAAAAGTATAAAATATTTTTCTTCACTTTTTCAAAATCTTCAAAAACTATAATGCAACTACATGCAATTTTTGAGCAAGTTCGAATAATCAAAGCATATAAAAAAAATGAGGCATAAAGGACCCAAACAGATCTACTTCAACCAATCAGGAAGAAGACTCGGAAAAAACCTAACTTGGGAGAAACTATTGAACTCAAAGGATCCACTAGATTCACAAAAGAACAAGTGACAAATTGACACCACAAAATGCAACACAGAGTATAAAGCATCCAAGGCCCTGATCACTGACCTAGACACAAGCACTCAAACTTACAAACCAAGAAGGACGACCACCTACACTTCACAAGATGCAAGAAAATAAAACAAAAGGCTAAAAGGCTTGAAAGACAAGCAAAAGGTGTGACACACAAACTTTAGACTCACAGAGTCATGCCATAAACAGAAGACTTCCAAACAAATAAAAAATCCAAAGAGACAGGGACAAGAAAACCCTATCCAACTTTTAGACTGCTAAAGGACACACACGACTGTGTATGCAAGAAACCTGCATACAACACGCGACTGTCTTATACAGCAACCCGCGTGTATAAGGTCACATATGTGACTGTCTTATACAACAACTCGCATGTACTACTAAAAATTTTCAAATAAAAACAATTAGTACAGACTTCTGGGCACACTCTATTGTAAATAAAACCAAGATAAAAAATGGACCACACTTAGAATTAGAATCAAAACAAATACTGGTAAAGGGAACCTACAAGATGAACCCACAGCAAGATGGACTCCCTAACAGAGTCTCCAGTTCTGTTGTACAGGACAATACACCCTTGTAACCTAGGGTCTAGGGTTACCAACTTACTAATAGACTTGCAGACAATCAACTTTTACAGAAAATGAAATGAGAATAGGAAGAGAGTTTGGATTACCTGATTTATGACGGTTGATCCAAGATTGGTATTTTCTCGCTTCAATCTTCTCCAAAGCTTCTAGGGCTGCTTCTCTTCACCCGCAAAGAGCCAAATCTTCAAGCAATATCTCATACATATATATATCATAGGTTAGATGAAACAGATATTAATAATATAAATGACATCATTCATTAACCAATATACATGAGAAAAGAACAATACAAAGATTGGAAGAATAATTCTCTGTAATAACAAATAGTGAATAGGTGAGAATACAACCCACCTTTTGACACAAGGACTCCTCTGCAACTGAGGACTTTGAGTTTTGTTACTCCAAGACTCTGAAGGTATACCACCAGCATAACTTTTCTCTTCTAGAATTGATTGATTAGCCCCATCCCAAGGCCTCTATTTATACATGGGGAAATAGAGTGGTTTCGAAGGTTAGGATGGTTGACACAGTTGGGATAGTTATGTATTAAGGCCCAACTAATCCCATCTAATCATGATTTTTATTTTTTAAGGTCAAACTAAGGTACAGACAAGTATTTGTTAAGCAAGGAGCATATGACACACTTGTTTCTCAAAGGGAACTCACGTGTTCAATGTACACGCGGGTTGCAATGCACATAGTTGTGTGTGACACGCAAGTTGCAATGCACATAGTCATATGTGCAACCCTAGACTCGGAATAAAAATATATCAAGCTGGTCTGGAGATCATGCATCAATGGCCATGCACATCTATATTGTTTTGGCCACTTCAATCCTAATTGTCCTTTTGTGTGTTGACATAATGAATGTCAGCACTCGAAATGAGAAGTGCCATTTTGGCTGATAACACTCAAGCATAGGGATCTTCCACAAATGACATGCTTCAAGATGTAATATCCTTTCTTCCTCCCCTCTTTCATCTTTGAAAAGACTTAGAAATTTAGGAATTATTGCATGTATTCTGTCGATCAGGATTCACCTCCCTATAGTGAAAGTTAGATTAGGTTGTAGACATGTCCCTGCAAATAAATATAATAACACTTTTATTCATCTTGAATTATCTCTCATTCCTAAGGTGGTATTCATCTCTCGGGGTGGATCCACAGCTCACATTAGGTCATATGATTCTTATATTCTTCTAAATCTCTTTCTTCCGCTATGGTGTCGCTGACCCTCAGAGTCTCATATTCATATTCATGTATATTTATTGGATTTTATCTTCTAACTGAATTGTCATCACTTGTTCTTTAGAACAAGTCTCATCCTTTTTTTCTTGTAGGTGATTGTACATGATATTTTGTACAATTATAATGGTAGCATGGTTAGAAACATTTCATAAGACGTAGTCATAATGATAAATTCTTATGCATAATGATATAATCATGCAATTATTTTAGCCAATACAACATTCATCCTTATCCCATATGAACACGGAATATTTCTAGATGCCTTCCATCTCTACCATAACATATTGAGATTGTGCACTAATCCCAATATGTCAGCAAAGAGGTTTCATTCTAGATAAGTAGCAATGTAATGTTGTATAGCAGCATAGGCCACTTACCCATCACATGCATATTAGGAGTATAATTTTAATTAATGCAAACATTCTATCATGCATAATACATTTCCTTGAACATAGATATGTACACAACTAAACAATGTCATTTAAGAAAAAAGTTATATAGGAAATGACAACTCAAATACTTATCTTTATTTATTTGGTGGGTGGACTCCTTCTTGATTTTTATGATAAGAATAACTGGAGCATTCTACTTCATCATCTGATTCTAAGAACCTGTATTTGTTTGTTTTGTGGGTGGACTCCTTCTTGATCCTTATTTACTTATAAGAATAACTGGAGCCTTCTACTTTCTCATCTGATTCTCAGAACATGTGTACTGGTTCTGAGTGTCTCTAACTGCATTCCTTCTTATTCAAATACTGAGATGGATAATATTATGATATTTGTCTTCACTAATAGAATTCATGTTCCTCATCACTCGAGGAAACTTATTTTTCTTCTTTAAATTAGTTGGTTCATCATCTGCATCGGTGTGAGCATGACGTATTTCCTTGTCTGACTTCTTATTGAATGGGCCTCTATTTCTGGGACTATATCTTGAGTAGTGTCCCTTATCATCACAAGTGTAGTATCGAATGTTGGAAGGATTCATTTTGTCTTCTATTTTGATGATGGTTCTCCTTCTTTCTATGATTTCTTCTGGAGTAAACCATTAGATCTTGATCTACAGTTTCTCCCATATTCTCATCTCTTGTTATGAGTAGAGCTTCTTCTTGTGCGTGTTCTTCCCATAGTCTGTTGATGGAGATCATCTTTCTTCTTGCAAATATTCCTTGAGTTAATGAATCCCATGATCTTGGGAGTCCATTAAACGTTATAATATCTGCTTCTGCTTCTTTAACATTGTATTCAATGGCTTCAAGCTTCTCCTTGATCTGAGATATTCTTATGAAGTAAGGTTGAATGATTTCTGACATTTCCATATTTACATCATTGAGTTGAGTTCTCAATATCATATTCTTATTGATTGTATTTCCTTCATACAATCTCACCATTGCATCAAATTTATCATTGGGATTCTTCAAGGATGATACATGTGAGATCCAATGAAGATGGAAATAATCCTCTTGGCTTTGACTAAGTCCTTCTTGTTCTTTGTCTTTATCTCCCTCTATATCTGCGACTTCTTCTCCAAGACATGCTTCTTCAAGTATGAGAAGCAATATATAATTCCATGGTTAATATTTCTCATCTCCTTCAATATTGTCCACAGTATTGGTATTATTTGTCATCATGATAGGATTGATAACCTCAAATGGAAATAGAGAGGATAGAGCATACCAATGAGGTTGCTTCAAATTGATGCTTGCTTGAAATATTTTGGAAGATTGTTCTTGGTGGACCTAGGGTTTGACAGAGAAACCATAATTTTTAAACTTAGGTGTCTTTCATATCTGATTGGATAGATGCACCTCTTCAAGGAGAGTTGAGCAACATACTCATTTTCCCAAAACTTTGGACAAAACTGCAAAATATCTGATGCCCCAGTTTTCCCCGATAGTAGAGTTGGGTCAAAAATTGAAAATCCACAGAATGAGAAAATTATTCCATAGACATATGCACCCTCCTAAGATGAGTTAAATAGTCCTCCTTTTTCAACTGATCGATGGAGGGAAGTGCCCAAAATATGAAACTCTATTTTTCTCCAATTTCTTCTACAAATTTTCTTGATCTTGTTTCTACTGTATCTCTGAAGTTCCTACTCATCTGGGTCTGAAACTTTGTTCTGAGCTAACATTATCTATCGTATTTCAAACCCCATATGTTAAAGAATATTTGGATTCACCAAGTGGGACTTATTCAAATTTTCCCAAGGTGACTTGTTTGAGGAATTTTCAACATAGTGAACTTGTATGGACTTCCATGTGTCATTGTTTCACCTTTAGGGTCTCAAAATTTGACAAACGAAACTAAATTATGTTACCTATCTGAAACATCTTTCTAAATTTCATTTGGACCTTCCTAGACCGAGATATAGCGATTCTCCCTAGGTCACCTATTTGTGACTATATTTTGGAGGAGGATAGAACCCTGATTTGTAGGAATCATATCTCATGAAGTATAACGAATATAATGCGGAAATTTTCATCTGCAGAGGCTTCTCCAATCATGTGTTAAATTGAAAGTCCTAGGATGACTAATTTTTACTTTCTATGGTTTTCAAGGATGAAACCCTAATCCTCAGTAGCTGCAGTTGTAGCAGTGTTTTGGCTGCACAAAGAATTCTTTCAGGGTATCTATGATACCATGTTAAATTTTCAATGGTTATACAATATCTAATAACATTTAGAATCATAACATCATAACCATATACAAAAGGATCACTGAAAGAAACACAAGCACAAGCACACAAAAGAACACAAATATTTAACCTGGGAAATGCTCATGGGGGAGAAAACCCAACAAAAATTCCTTGATATAGAATTCAACCAAGTATAGTGTAAGAACCAAAGAGTAACACTTATAAGACCCCAAGAATAATATTGGATTTATTTCTCTCTCTTACACAAGTTTTCTAATTTTCCAAATGACGGAGGCACCTCTCCTATTTATACATATAAGATGAGAGGAATAATAACACAAATGGGCCAACTTCTCCTTGCCTCCAGCACCAAATTTCCTTGGAAGACTCAAAAATAGATTTTGAATATTACTTTAGTGGGTACTATTGACCAGAATTACAATGACGGCTTTACCTCAATACTTTACATGGCCAATTACATCAATGATATCCCTAATCGGAGGAACAACATCTCTGGAAGGGGTAATAACAATAATAATACAAAATAGAATATATTCTACATTTACATTTCTTTAACAAAGATCTCATTTCTATTTTTGTGGGTGGATGCAAAACAACTTCTCCAATTATGAAAATAGATTATAATAAAAATTTTGGGAAATATTTTCTGAGTTATGGTCATTTTAAATTTTTCATTTTTTTTGCTTTTAGTTTTTTGCTATAGAGTGACAGAGTCATCATTTAAACACTTTTGGGATTTGGTTTGGTGAGAAATTTCTAGTTTTATGCATCTCTTATCTTGAAAGTCTTGTCATGGGATTCTTGATATATTTGCATTAGGAATTTTGTTTTTATTTGCCATGTTTACAGAGGTTGTCTTATTTATGTTTTACTTGTCTCTAACCTTCTTTGTGTGGAATATCTTTTGACAGTTTTAGTGGCATGGATATTTAATATGGTAATTAAGACATCAAGAAATGAACCTATTCTTAGAGAGTAGTTGTTTGACAGCTATATTTTCATACTTATAAGTGATATCATTGTTTTATTTGATCAATATTTTGCTCAACATTCTAACATGGTCTCACTCTTATAATAATGATAATGATGCTTCTATATGTGTTATCCTGTGATTATTTTTATTTTTATTTTTATTTTATTGTTAACCTTTGTGTAAAAGCATTTTTGTTGTTTTCATAAGCAATCTTTTTATGATCATTATATTCTCTTGATAATTAATTTCTTGAGTAAAATCATTTTTTTGAATCTATGTGATATCATTTTTTTGGCTTGTCATAAGTTCTTTAATTGGGGTATAGTCTATTTTTCATGTATTCCAGAGATTGTATCATGTTCCCATGTTGTTTGTCTCTAACATTCCTATATGGAAGCATTGACATGTGTTTCTTGTCTCTAACATTCCTATACAAAAGAATTGACATTTCCAAGTCATTTCATCTCTTTCATATTAACATGATGTCAATAATAAATAAACCCATGATTATGGCCATTACTAACTTGTCATTCATAATTTTTATAAGTGATATCATGGGTTGAGCATAATTTTCTATATGTTGATCATGTTAAACATTTTGATCTATTTAATATATATCATGTCATGCTTATTTTGATAATATTTTACTCAATATTTATATGGCTTTGTCCAATCTTGTAATCTTGAAACCTTTGTGATGACCACCTTCTTCTTGTTACATTGGGATTTCTATTCTTATGATTGCAGAGGTTGTATTGTTCCTACTTTTCTTTAATATTCCTATATGGAAGCGTTGACATGTATTTCTTGTCTCTGACATTCCCTATGGAAGCATTGACATTTTTAGGGCATTCATCTTTGCATATTAACATGTTGTTAACAAGAAATGAACCTATTCTTGAGATTAGTTGCTTGATGAGTATATTTTTCATATATTTAAGTGATATCGTGGATTATTATTTTATCTTGATATCTATTATGTATACTCATGTTTTTTCTCTACTATTTATTATATCATGTCATATATATATATTATAATCTTTTACTCAATATTTATACGATCATTCATAGAAGTGATAACATAGATGCAATTCCTATTATTTATATCTTCTTGAGAAATGCCATTTTATCATCTCTTATGATTTTTGGGATTGTCATGTTTATTATATGCTTTACTCTTGAAATTTATTTTGTGCATATTAGTTATCTATGTGGTGGATAACTTTTGTCTACTATTCCTTCCTTGTTTAAGCATATAATGATTACAAATTTCTGGTTTTTCAACATCGTTCCTCCATTAAGCTTATTCTTGACAGTTACAAAGATTGTTGGTGTTAAGAAGAAATGTAATGTTGTAATTGTATCATATTATGACAACATATTCCAATAATTTTGTATGATGTACACCCATCTTCTAGTGTTCATGCATCTTTCAGTTGGGTTATGAAGATTGTTCACTTGGCTCATGTTTCAATGGATAGACCATTTGGATCTTGTATTCGCAATGCAAAATTTAGTAAGAGGTATTTGAAGACAATTTAAATGTATGGATTCAGGGTTCTTATATTCATCATGCAATCTATTGCAGAGTTCTTATAGTTATTAATTGAGTTATAGGTCGTGATGATTTTGTAGCCAGATGTTCTATTGTATCGGCCATACATTATTGTGTTGTGCAAACATTCATCATACAACTTGGTTTGCATGCATTTTCATGAGAAGCGAATATTGTCTTCATCAAGTACATGAGGAGAAGTATGTTTTTATTCGAATCTTATGGAGCATTATGGAAGTTGTCATTAAGAGGGATGTTGGTTTGCTTCCAGGTTCCTCCCATTTTTATTATTTCTCTCTATCACCATTAAGGGGGAGTGTTAGAATATGTAATGATGACTTATGTGATATATTGGTAAAATATCATTTGGAATAAAATAACTCTAACACTAGAAAATAGAGTCATCCCACATGTATCATTATGATTATATCCTTTTTCCATTCTTTATATAAAGAGGTGGAAATTCAATTATCCCACATGTGTTATGGGATGTATTGTAATCGAAACATCTTAGTATATAAGAGAGGTCAAGGAGACCCTTTTAGGTATGTATTTATTGTAGTTCATCACACATCACATGTTGTGTATGTCATTTGTACACACATGATTATCACATGATTGGGTGATGTAGCTTGATGTGATGCATATGTAAGGATGCCATGTAATCTTGGAGATCTATTTTCAGAATAATGGAAGATGCAACCCTTCTTGTGGACATAGCCCACATTGTGTGAACCACATATTGTGGTGTTCTCTTATTGTTATCTTTTCTCAACTTTTATTTCATATTTTATGTTGCTTAGTAGATATAAGGATAGGCTAGTAATGATTTCCATAGTTTATATTGTGTTATCATATTATTTCATATGCTCACAATATTATAATAGGTTTAGGTTTCCTTCCTCTTCAAGGATTTATGATAAAAGGCCCTTCAACCTCAATTTGCATTTAGCTTATGACGAATGAGTATAGCCACTACATCTATTCTCAGAAACATAGCTACCACCATTCTATATTTATTTTTATTTTACAGTTGATTATGTTTCATTCATTTAATAGAATATGAGTATAATGTATCACTTTGTTTCTGGTAATATATCTGTTTATGTGAATATATATATATATATTCTTTGATTTCATTCTCACATAAATCCATATCTATGGTATCAGATTAATCTTCTCTTGTGGTTTCTCAGTGCATTTCCCCAACAAGATTCGAATATCGAGAGTTGGGTCTTGAAGTAGTTGATCTAGTGGAAAACCAATCTCATTGACCCAAGCAACCTCAAATGGTGAGATAAGAAAAGAGAGATGACAAAGCAGGAGTTCCTATTAATTTGTTTATTGAGGAATCTCTCATGTGACAAAGGAATGAGATGGTGGATAATTTCATCTAGATCCTTCAACAAATTCTAACAGTGGTGGATGCACTTAGAACAAGTATTTGTTTGGTGGTGAAATTCCCTTCAAGATCCAAGTTAACATTGAAATTATTATTTGAAGGAAAGATAGACGCAGATGCTTTGGAGAAATGTTTAAATATGTTAGAGGGTTCTTATTTGTTAAAAAAATTCCCAACAATGAAAATATCACCTTCACACTCCTTAAATCCATCCCCCATATAAAATAATGGTGGGATATGTACTGTGAGAGGAATGTGAGAGTTGAACCTAAAATATTGTTACATCAAAATCTCATCATGTTGAGCCATGTGTTAACCCTATGCCTCAATCCCTAAAGTTCTCTCTGCTGAACTGGGTTGATTTGAGGTTATTATTCTGTTACAATGAAATCTCATCATGTTGAGCCATGTGTTAACCCTATGCCTCAATCCCTAAATTTCTCTCTGCTAAACTGGGTTGATTTGAGGTTGTTCCTACCCTTTTTAACCTCTCTAGATAGGCCAACGCATTTCCCCTTCATGCTAGGTGTGTCAGCGACACTCTTTCTCCTAAGAAAAGGTGCACTGACACTCTTTCCCTTCATGCTAGGTGTGTCGATGGCACTCTTTCCCTTTATGTAAAGTGCATCAGCACTCTGTCTCCTACTGCCAGGTGCACCAGAGGTGTTTTGAGGGAAAAAATGAGGCTTTTAGGCCCTTCTTGAAGGTTTATGAGGTGGAGGATCATCCCTACATTCTAGTTGAGGTGGGATTCGGTTCCCTAACCTATGGGGAATATCTCTTAGACCCCACCTCCTAATCCTCAACCTACTCTATCCCTTTATCATTATAAATTGAACCCTCTCTCCATTGTGAAGGGAGGAAGGACTATGGTACTCTTATGCTGGTGGAATTTCTAGGTGATCCCTATCATCCTTTTGGAGGCTTACTATCTTGCTTTGGAGGCTTGGCTTGGATTGTTGTATGGAAGATTGCAGTGTTAAGGCTAGGTTGTGACCTTCCTTCTTGATGTAATTCTATGTATCTCCTTGATTACATTAATAGAAATCTCTTTCCATAAATGTTATTGTGTTCATAATGCTTAGAGATTTCTCTCTTAACTATTAGCTTAGATCAATTCATGTTTGGATACACATGTATGTTAGGATTATTAATCCTCCCTTGACCATATGGTCTATTATATTATTTAGCCTAACTTAGGAACCTTGATTAATTAATTGGGTCCACTAGCACCATTGGGTCCACTTGGCCTAATGGGGCCGCATGTACTAGTTACTAGAGTGTGGGGAACACTACTAGAGGTTAAATACCACTTACTTCATCTGCATGCATCAATTTAGGTGCCTTCTAGACCAATCCCTACATTTTAGGAGCCACTGGGAGTCCCAACACCAACCTCCTTCAATTAGTTGGAGTTGGAACTAGTTAGTCTTAGTTAACCCCCAGTTACATTCAATTAGTTCACAATCATTTAGCTATATCTAGTTATGCATGGCTAATGCATGGCTGCATGTGGAGTAGGTGCCTTTTTCCACCCACCACACTCAGTTGCACTAATTTAACTAGCTATCATTGATTGATTGAGTTGTTGGACATCTGGGAGTTGATCTGTTGGACTCCGATATTGATTGAGACACCATGAGTTAGATGATCAGTTAGATACAATCAAATCTAGTGGATATATTCGAATTCCTACCTAATGCATTCGAATTATTTTCCTATGTAAACTATTGTAACACTGGATTTTATTATTGTGAATGATATTATAAATTCCTAAGCAATACTCATTTGTTTCCTATGTGGCTTGTTTTGTTCAGTTTGTATCTTCATTCTCCATTTACTACAAACATTATTATAACTATATGCTTGAAGATCTAAATGGAATTAAAATTATAATATGGTATTAGATCCTTCTCAGGTAGGTTTCATGCTTTTTTCTCCCCATTGAACATCAGAAGCAACTAGGTTTCCACAAAAGTCCCCTATGATAATTTGCTAGCTCTGAATTTATTTAGAGCAGCGAAGAGGGCATGACGGACCCTAAAAATATTTTCATGTCGAGAGGAAAAGCATGATTCTAACAGTTCAAGTATGTTTTAGTTTTTTTCAGTGATATTTTACAGGTTCAACTTCATATGGATTCGATATTATCTGTTCCTCTTCTTATTCCATCCACAAGATATTCAGAATGGAAGTTGAAGATGATTGCATATATGAAGAGACAAGATCTCTATGAGGTATCTATTAGACTTGTTAAATAGTCTTATAAAGATGAGAATGAATGGTTAAATGATGATCATAGATATTTTGGAACAATAGGCATGGATTTTTGGAAGTCTCCAAACTTGCGCTACCTTATTGAGTCTGCATAATACCCAAAGGATCTCTAGACAAAACTGGATAGAACCTTTGGGAAGCACAATGAGAATATTTATAGCAATTTAGGGAGCCCATTCAGAACCACAAGAGTTCTTTGCTCAAAATTATCAGCCTCTACTCTCTTTGATGAAGTTGTTCAAGATGAAGAAGAAGCAAAATCTTCCTCACAGTCAATTCGAATTGAAGAAAGTCTCCTTGGACTGGCTCCTTCTCCTGCTGCTCCAGAAGTGTATGAGATCTCTGATATCTCATCTCCTCACATGTCTGATCCAAAAGAAGACATTCAAATCTCTATTTTTGAATAAAATCTTTCCTTCCATTCTATGAAAAAATTCTCCAGTGATTCTTCTATTATAAATTATGTGCATAGTTTACCGGTGATTTCTCCAGGAAAGGGTGAGGAATTTGACTTCTCTGTCTCTAATGATGTTGTTGGTGTGCAGATAAGTGATTCTTTGGATATTTTAGAAATAATATCATATTTTAGGATTGATCCATTCACTCTCATTTATCTAGATCCTCCAACAAATTCCTACATGATTGCATGTACCGATACTCAGGTTTTTGAAGAAGGGGAAGACTGTGCATCTACCATCTCGGTGGAGCACACTCTTGGATATGATATGGAATTTATTGGATATGATATGATATTATTTGGATTTGATATGATATTAATTTTTTTTTTGGTTCAATAGATATCAGTACTGCTTGTAGTTGTTCTCATCAATTTTGGTGTGAAGAAACAAGTATCAAAAATCTCTTTCAAAATTTTTATTGGGGATTTGATGTCAATTTTCTCTCATGAGTTTGCTGATATTATATTTTGTAAATATTTTGATATTTTAGAAATAATTTCATATTTTAGGATTAATTTAAACACTCTCATTCATCTTGAGCTTCCATCAAATTTCTACATGACTGCATGCACCGATATTCATAATTTTGAAGAAGGAGAAAATTGTGCATCTACCATCTCGGTGGGAAAAATTCTTGGATCTGATATGAAATTTATTGGATATGATATGATCTTATTTGGATATGATATGATATTAATTGGTTCAATATTTCAGTTTCATGAGCTTTCAGTACTACTTGTATCTGTTCTCATCAATTTTGGTGTGAAGAAACAAGTACCGCAAGTCTCCTTCAAAATTGTTGGTGGGGATTTGATTTCGTTCCACACTTTTGGATCTGATATGATATTATTTGGATTTTATATGATATGATTTGTATATGTTCTGATATTACTTGGTTAAATATTTAAGTTTCATGATTTTTTAGTACTTCTTGTAGTTGGTTTCATCAATTTTTGTGTGACAAATCAAGTACTGCAAGTCTCCTTCAAAATTGTTGCTGGGGATTTGATTTCACTTCACAGTTTTGGATCTGATATGAACCTATTTGGATATGATTTATTTTTTATCTGATAATATTTTTTTCATTTTTTAATATTCAAAAGTTTACATTATTTATTGTAACAGGTTTCATCAATTTTGGTGTGACAAATCAAGCACTGCAAGTCTCCTTCAATTTTGTTGTTGAGGATTCGATGTTAGTTTTCTCTTATGAGTTTGCTAATTTTAGATTTTGTGAAATATTGGTTATTGCTGAAGATATATCATATTATGGAGCTCAAGCATTCTCTCTTCTCAGTCCCAAGGCTTCTCTACCTACTTTTTTGATCACATGCTCATCTCCTCATAGAACTAGTAAGGTTGGAGACATTTTGTATCCACCTAGACACTTGCTCCTAATACTTGGGAATGATTTTACCACTCATGGTTTTTTTTCAAGGCTGACATATATCAAATTATTGGTTTTTCCTCACATGGTTATAATTATCAAGCACCTTTTCTCTCTCATCAGTTGATTTCAGCTGCTCTACATGGGTTCAGTTTTCATCCTACAGCTGTCTATATCCCTGATTCAGTTGGGCACAGTATTATTCTTCCAAAGAGGAAGATTCCTTCAAACATAAGCACTTTGTATGGATTCATGGGTTTGCCTACATAGAAGAACTAACATACTACTGTTGCATAGTGCTGCAAATAGCAGCAAAAATTTTCACAACTTTTTTCAAAATTTGTATTTCTTCTTATTTTGAGGGGGGGGTTTCCTCATGAGGTTTTCCCCTGTTTCCTCAATTGTATTAAGAAGAATTTTTATTTCCTGTCTTTTAGATTGTATTTGGGTGACCTATGGTCTTGTTACCAGGGCCCATAGTTGTCCAAGTTAGGATTCAGAGGGGGTGTTAGGATTATTAATCCTCCATTGACCCTATTGTCTATTAGATTATTTAGCCTAACTTAGCAACCTTAATTAATTAATTGGGTCCACTAGTACCACTGGGTCCACTTGACCTAATGGGGCCACATGTACTAGTTACTAGAGTGTGGGGAACACTGCTATAGGTTAAATTTCACTTACTTCATGTGCATGCATCAATTTGGGTGCCTCCTAGACCAATCCCTACATTTTAGAATCCAATAGGAGTCTCGACACCAACCTCCTTCAGTTAGTTGGATTTGGAACTAGTTAGTATTAGTTAGCCCCCGGTTACTTTTAGTTAGTTCATAGGTAGTTAGCTAGTTCTATTTATGTGTGGCTAATGCATGGCTTCATGTGGAGTAGGCACCTTTTCCCACCTACCACACTCAATTGCACTGAGTTAACTAGCTATCACTGATTGATTGAGTTGTTGGACATCTAGGAGTTGATCTGTTGGAATCCAATATTGATTGAGACACTATGAGTTAGATGGTCAATTAGATACAATCAGATCCAATGGATAGATTCGAAATACTACCTAATGCATTCGAATTCTTTTCCTATGTAAACTATTGTAACACCGAATTTTATTATTGTGAATGATACTGTAAATTCCTGAGCAATACTCATCAGTTTCCTATGTGGTTTTCTTTGTTCGGTTTGTATCTCCATTCTCCATTTACTGCAAACATTATTAGAACTATCTACTTGAAGATCTAAATGCCATTCAAATTCTAATAATGTACTATTTTCTTGTTTCCACTTGCTTCACATGGTTTTGCAGCTCAATATTTGAAGGCTCTGGAGCTTGGATCAACAAAGAGAGAAGAGGATTTTCATATTTCAGGTAAGTCATCTATCTGATAACTTGCATTTCTATTTGATCTAGGAAATTAGGTTGTATTATGTACTTGATTTGTTCTAGATCTACCTGGACTAGGGAGATCTAGCTTGAGTTCACTTGAGTATATTTATCTGATAACAAATATACAAGACAAAACCCACTTAGGAGGATTTTTATGATGCAGTAAGAGAGGAATTCTACTCTATAGAAAAATATGATGACCGACACACCAAGTGGATTACTTTGCACTAGGAGAGAGACCACACAATGACATATTTTATCAACATATTCCATACCATATTCTCAAAACTAGGTATTAGAAACTTCAAATGGCACTTGGTCCTAAAGTACCATAGGTCCTACACGGGTACATTCATACGAAGATGGATTTCCTAGACATATCCTCACTTGGAGCTTCTTATCGGTACATTGTCAAGATGGAATAAAAGTTTAAGCAAAAGAATAAGTACAAGTTTGAGTTTGCAAATCAACAAAAACAAAATACTAATTGAGGTATCCCTTATTAGATTTATCTATTACTAAGAGGAGGGGGTGAACCAGTAATAGTATAATTTTTTTCCAAGATGGAGAAAAAGTTTAAGAAAAAGATTAAGTATAAGCTTGGTTTTTCAAATAAACAACAACAAAATCATAGTAAAGGTGGTTCTTGTTTGATTTATCTTATTACTGAGAGGGGGGTGGATGAATCAATAATAGTACATATTTTTTTCAATTATAATTTTCAGTAGAAATAGTAACAATCACAACAGTGCANGTGTGTGTGTGTGTGTGTGTGTGTGTGTGTGTGTGTGTGTGTGTGTGTGTGTGTGTGTGTGTAATTGTTACATAAATGGGATAAAACAATCTCCAAACATGAGCACCAACTCACTCTAGGGCCAACCTGATCCATAAGTAACAACCTACTAATTATAGGAACTTAGCTATACAGACTTCGATCTTTGCAAGCACCAACTCACAAAATTTAGGAACCAACTTGAAAACATGTCTTCCTCTTTTGTGTAATCTTTGACTTGTAGTTACTAGGAAAAAACCTGTAGAAGACTACAATCTCCACTAGTTTCTTCAGCTTCAATTGAATGCATGCAATGAGTCCCAAATTATATTTACTAGTTATGACTAGAAGGAGGCTCTAACCTACTAAATATTTTACAAGTTGCGACTTGAAGGAAGGTTCAACTCCCTAATGGTTTTACCAACTAATATTGGAAGGAAGCTATGACTCCCTAATGGTTTTACCAGTTGCGATTGGAAGGAGTATACAACTCCCTATTCCTTGCCCCTTCCTCCCTCCCCGAGAATTTTTACCAGCGCCTACTCGAAGTAAGCTCTGAATACCTATTCCTTACCCCTTCCTTCCTACCTGATATAAAAATAGTTTTTTTCAAATAACTAAAGCATGCACTTTACCTTAACTATGATGTGTGACTTGATAGACTGCAACAATTGGGTTCCTTCTATTTTGTGTCTTGTCTTTGATTATCTATGTCAGATTAGCCAGTTTCCTTATCTTTGATGTGTGACTATATATTCAATCAATCTCTCACAAAATCCTTAGATATCTATGTTAGTGATTGACAAAAATATGAAGAAACTTGAACTTTAAAACTTTAATCTATAATAACAGTGGATATAAATCACATCAATAATTCAAAGATATAAATCAAACCATATAACATAGGATATACCCTAGGAAAACCCTCTATTGATTCAGAGGATGAAAAACCCAGTAAATGATCTTAGAGTATGATATATTAGTAGCAGAGAATGATTGCAACACAATAGCAGATTGATTTCACCGAGAGCACGAAAGAGAGGAGATCGAATGGATCACTATATTTAACTTTCCAAGTGCATAGCAGTTTAATAACAAGTCAAATTAGGTTTTACAACAAGAATAGAATGGTTGCATGTATCAGCAACTTGTTGACACTTAGACCACTGATACATCTTTAATCATGCACCCCATACTGATCTGGTGTCAAGATGGCATTCTATAATTATCTCCCACAAGATGATATGTGCCTTCCATTAATTAACTAAATCTAATTAAGTAGTTAATTGAGTTGAACTGAATGTAACTAAGCTGAACTGAATGTAACTAAGCTAAACTGAATGTAACTGAACATAACTGAATGTAAATGAAAATAACTAGTGCATCTCCATTAGTATTTATTTCCAATAACCACTTGCATAAATTAAGGATTTGATTCCTTAATTAGCTGAACTTGTTTACCATAGCTAATATTTAATCAATTTCGAGTTTACTTGGTGGAAACATATGCAATTCAAATTCTCTCTCTATCTTTGTGCTTATATTAAATATCGCTGCATGGTCCATATGTGTTTTCATTAATTAATCATATCATACTCATAATATCATTTCCGAACCTATAATCATATGTATTGCCCTAGGTCATATAGTCATATTCTAAAGTAAATCACTCTAGGGGTAGATAATCCCTAAAGGATACTTGTATCACCGGTTGACCATGACTAGCCATACATCACATAGTATATCTACTTTACATACTAAAGTACACCGCCTCACAACCTGAGGATATTTGTAGAACTTGATATTACTCACAGGTATACTGAATCACCACCTCAATCATATGAGGATACTTGTAGGACTACACAAGTTTACTGCATCACCACCTCAATCATATGAGAATACTTGTAGGACTGTGCACAAGTCTACTGCATCACCACCTTGATCATATGAGGATACTTGTAGGACTACACAAGTCTATTGCATCACCACCTCAATCATATGAGGATACTTGTAGGACTGCACAAGTCTACTTCATCACCACCTCAATCATATGAGGATATTTGTAGGACTTGATATTACTCACAAGTCTACTATCTTGATATTACTCACAAGATCTACAACATCACCACCTCAATCATATGAGGATATTTGTAGGACTTGATATCACTCACAAGACTAGAGAATGACTCCTGATGCTATAATCTCAACAATCTATGCATCTATACACTCAATCACTTCTTCAATTTATCCTTCTACATCATTTACTAAGTAAAATGTTTACACGTCCTAATTTCGGGTATCCTTCTGTCTAGTTCACTTCTTACTGTTCACCATCTGCTATTTTGCGCAATTTGGCTCCACTGTAAAAACTACTTTTGTGATCAACAAACCATTGATACCTTAAAGAATTTTGAAGCTTTCCTAAATAGATTGTCTTCAATTCTTCACTTCACGAATTTACTTCAGCACTTCTATCACTTGATTATTCAAACTCTTTCAAGTGTAAGAGATGTGCCTGGAAGTTAAAATTCCTTTTACTTGAATGGCATGATATCTTGTTTGCATCTTCATGAAGTTATCTTCTACGTTAGCTTGCATCCTTTTCACAATTCAACATTGCGTTATTTAGTACACACATGCCACTGTCTTTGTGGGATATTCACATAGGAGTCCATATCTTAGTAGTATCTGCATGTATCCTTGACTTTCATCTTCTTCTTGTAGATTATTTCATAAGTACCATATCATAATGCCATTTCCACATATCCTTGAATTTAATATTCTTCTTATTTGTTTCTTCAAGTGACATTCTATGCACTTCTATCACATCAAATTTCATTTTCCTTTGACATCAATTTGGATCTTGTTGGGTTTTCCTTTTTACATCGATGAAATATAGTTTTATCCTCAAACCTTCATTTTCATTACATTGTTCATTGAAATCAATTTTATTTATTTTCCTTTGAAATTGGTGACAAAAAAAGGTTCAATATCCCTAACTCACAAATAAAAGGACAAAGCAAGGATGGCCAAAATATTGACAACCATCCCAAGCCTTAGGAAAAGAAGGGTAACAGGGAATCGAAGAAGGACATTGGTAAGTGGTTTGAGTTCCAAAAAATCCCTTGGAACAACATTGATGAATGCCACCCAAAATGATCATTGTTGGCTGAGAGAATATCCCTAGAACTGGACTATGGCCTAGACTATATCCATCAAGTACCCATTGAGCATACCGATGTCTAGAATACTAGCTTCAAATATCAGGAAGTCGTTTTCAAGTGGTTGGTAATTCCTTTCGTCTTAATTAATGCTCTAGAAATTTTTTCAGGATAATGGATGACATTATTCGATCATTCATCAATTTTTTTTTGTTTATATATCTATACAACATCCTCATATACAATCGAGCATGTGTAGATACAACATATCCAACAAATCCTCAAAACTCTATGACTGCATAAGTTATATGCCAACCTAGAGAAGTGCTCATTTGGCATGGGGGGGATTAATTATTTGGGATACATTATGGACAAAGATGGTGTTCATGTGTATCTGTCCAAGATACAATACATTCACTACTAGCTGACCTTGACAACTCTCACAAAGATACACAACTTTTTAGGCCTTGCTAACTTCTATCACAATTTTTTGTCACGATTCTCTATTATTAATTGGCCCCTTATCGAGGTGAGAAAAAGGGAATTGAAGGTCAATTTTTCTTGGGCCAAGTCACAATAAAAATCATTTGAAGAGTTGAAGCAGCATTCATGTTTGACAATCATTCTTACCATACCAAATCTACAACAATCCTTCCAAATTAAGACGAATGTTTTAGAATATTTTGTTGGAACAATCCTTGCTCAACATCACCATCTAGTGGTGTATCAAAGGGAGATGCTTTCAGACATTGTCTATAAGTACCCCACTTGTGACAAGGAAATGTATTCCATTATCTAATCTTGCCGCCAATTGAAGCATTGGATTCTAGGAAAATAGACAATCATACACATTGTTGACAATATCCTATCATTCATGCAAACACAAGTGAAATTATAGAATGAACACCATAAAATTGGTCCACATGCTTGCAAAAATTTTACCTAAACATGAAATATAAGAAGGGAATCACTGATCGAGTCATCAATTGCCTTAGTCAACCTCTAGTGACAACATTGACCATGGAGCTCAACTCTTGTGTCTATGAGATATTCAAGTTTCCTCAACTATATGAATGTGATCCCATATTCACTTCCACCTATCGAGAATTATGTGTAGGCACACTAGTATATTAATTTCATATTTAGGAAGGACTTCTATGCCACCTTGGCCATCTCTGTGTTCCTTCAAGTGAGCATGGAAATATCATTTCAAATGCACATTATAGTAATGTGGAAGTGCACTTTGGAATATAAAAGATATTAGTTGTGTTGTAGAAGTATTTCTATTGGACAAAGATCTGATAAGATTCCATCTGATACATCAAATCATGCACTACCTGTGTCATCATAGAACTTTACATTAAGAAGCAGGGACTATAAATCCCTCTCCCTACACCCAATGGTCCTTGGAAATCCATATCCATGGATTACATTTTCATACTACCTTGAAACAAGAATTGCAATGACAATGTATTTGTGGTTGTGGATCTCTTCTCTAAGATGGCCATTTTGAAAGCTTGCAAAAAGAACATCACTACTGAATCCACTATTAATATCTTCTTCAAGTTCATTTGGTTTCATTTTTGGATTCTGCAAACTCTAATACCATATTCAGATAGACAGTTCTTTAGCACATTCTAGTCCATCCTATGGTCAATAATGAACACTAAGCTCACCAAATCGACTACCTTCCATCTTCAAACTGATAGAAAGATAAAGGTAGTAAACTAGATCATTGTGGTTATTGTGGGAATGTATAATTCCAAACATCTACATACATGGGATGAGAGTCTTCCATATATTCAACATTTCTATAATAGAGTTCTTCATAGTTATACCATCCAAATACCTCTTCAAGTGTGCCTAGTGTTCCAACCATTAGCCCCAATTGATGTGGATCTACCCATTTCATACATACATGGGGACTCTACTCATGTTAAAAGTGAGGTTGATAAGGCCACCATATTTGTTGAATGGATCCAACCCATATTCCAACAAGTCCATGACATTTTGAATAAATCCCATGCCAAATATAAGTAGTGACATGACCAACATTAGGTGCCACACAAGTTTCAAGTGGGTGATAAGGTTTGGTTGCATTTTTAGAAAGAGAGGATCATAAGACCCCATCACAGGATTCATCCACTTTCATATGAGACATACACTATACCTTCAAATTAAGTATTCCTCCATTTCTTGGCCTGCACCTGGTATTTAATGTTGAGCTCGTTCACCCATATTTTCCACCATTATTGGACACCTTAGAGGTGGATGAGTAGTTGGAACCAATAGAACTCAACCCTCATTGCTTGGATTAGGACACATTTGATCATATCATGGATACATAGGTGAAGGGAACTCAACGGAAATGTGTTCAACTCTATTGGGTCATCATAGCTAGGTCATTTCTTAACTAAGGAAAGTGGCTCACCAAGAGTCAAATTCAACAACAATTTCCCCATATAATGTAGAAACTTAATGAAATTGATACCATTTCTTATTAAGGGGGAGGAATTATCCATATGGATATCGATAGCCACACACCTATTCCACTGACACAAAATAGTCTTTCTATTTTGGCGGTTTCTTTATGGTTTTTTAGGTTCAAAACCTCTCCTGCCATTTTGAGGCCCTAAATGAAGTTTCTTGGTGATTTGGGGGGGCATGGATTGCCATGGAATATCCCATCCCCAATTGAGAGTTGTATATCTTTCCAATAGGCTATCGATCACACAAAACAATGATCATACGCAAAATTTATGCCCCTAGGTGACATATCAACTAACCACCTTGGTCACGTAAGCATTTTGATGCTTCATATCCTAGGGTTGGGTTTAGGGTTTATTCCTATTCATGGATTTATTATATAAGGCCCTTAACCTCATTTTGTGACCTTGTCACGAATAAGCATAGCCACCGCATCTTCTCAAAGATATAGCTACCACCATTCCAGCTACTTTTGTTTTATAGTTTGTTTGTTGTGATTCTATTATCACTCTAGGAAACTCCTCTAGGTTGTAGCTCGAGGATGCCTGGTAACTTACAATGTTTTTAGGGTTTTTTGATATGGATCAAGTCAGTTGACCTATATAACCTTTTCACTCTCAAGGCGTGCATAAAAATCACTCAATTACAAGGCTTTTAGTTACAATTGCTCAGAAGTTGAAAATAAAGTGTAGGGATGAAGAACTCATCAGGTTGGCAGATTTACATACAAAACACATGCATACAAATGGCTAAATCATGATAAGGATGGCACTTATAAATCAAATTTCACTAACCAACCAATAGGATGACAACTATCAGCTTTTTAATCAATCTGAAAATGACCTAAATACACATTCAGGCATAAGTACAACAAAGAAAGAGATGATGGCTGAACAAATCATAACAAAAGAGCTTATATTCATGAATAAGTAAAATGAGAAGCATGAAAGCATTATAGGCTTATAAATCCCTAAAGTTGAACCCTTATTATAAAATCGATCTTAGGCTTTATAGCCTTTTACAAAATGGACAGATCCTAAAACTTCGATCTATTTTTTACAAAAATAATCAAAAGTAGCAGTTTTTGCAAATTAAGGTTTGAAACCCTACCTAACTACTTGTCTAACTATAATAAATATTTCGTTCATTGACTGAACATTAAATAATTGAAGTAGTCACTAATGATCACTACTGTTGGTCCACTGTTAGTTAACCCACTGATTTCTCCTTGACAATTTGGGTTGATGACTTTATGGCGTTGTTTTGTCATTATAGATCTAACATACCCTTTTTGATACTTATGTCAGCACCTTTTATCTTTAACTTACACCCTTGAGCCATCTGCAGTCGCCAAAATCTGGTTATGTCTATCAAAAACTTTCTTTTAAACCTCTGTCCACTTTCATTGGTTAAGTGGCTAGTATATCGAAACTTTTAACTATTGAAAGGAGGAACTTTCGGTGGCTAACGGACTGCTCCAGCACCCGCTTAACCACTGAAAGCCCTGTTTCACAAAATTTATTAGGTTTTGCTCAAAAATGCCTTTCTAAGCCTGTTTGCTCAGCCTTTTTCTTCTGAGGGCTTTGTGTTTGGAGCATTTGTTGGGCCCTAGCTCATTTCAAAAGCCTAGAGACTGATGGCTGCTTCAGCTAGGGTTGATAAGGCAAGGTGGTTGTTAGGGTTTGCTTTTGCTTCTTTCAATTGCATCCTTTGGAGCCTCACCATCCTGAGTAACCTGGTATTGTCCTTCAGGTACCTGGTGTTCAGCCTTTTCAAGAAGATGTATCTCTCTCTCTGCTCCAAGTAGGACTTGTGCAATAGCTTGTTTCTTCTAGTCAATGTTTCATTGTTTCTCTTCAGTTCTCTTTCCAAGACCTCCATTTCATAAACCTACCTTAGTAGCTGATTGATCTTTTGACTTCTAGGTTTGTTGGAGGAAGCCCTTTCAGCTGGTTCTTCTTATTCTTGTGCTGTGGAGAATGGAAATGCTTCAGTAAATGGAACAATTTGCAGAGCTAGGGCTGCATCCTCTCCTTGTTCTTCCTCAGAATCTGAATAAGGTAGGTTTAAGACATTCTTCTAGTGTGCTTCTGCCCCCTGACCTTTTTCACTGAATTTCAAATTCCTTTTTGCCTTCTTGGTTTTGGAGGAGGAGGGAGGTTGTTTAGTTGCTGTAGCTGGGGAAATGGCCCTCCTCCTTCTTCTCCCACTCCTTGGAGTGTTGTATTTCTTGGCAAGAGACTTTCCTTTCTCCTCTAGCTGAAGGCCTGTCTCAAAGCCATTCCAGAACAGGAAATAGGTCCAAGCAATGTTTCTTTTCTTCAACGATTCCTGGACCAATATCTAGATAAGACCGTGGTGGCACAACCTGCCAGCAATTTTGGATGGCTGGGGTTTCACTTGATGGGCCATCTTCCCTAGACTCTTGTGTAAATAAAAGGGCATATTAAGAGGGTTCTTACCTATGAAGTGGTTTATGAGTTTAAAATGATAGATCATTGCTCTATTGTATCTTCCTTCACAGGTCAAATAGACCACAATGGCCTTTAGCAACTGCTACCAGCTCTCTTCCAACCATGATGATGGCACACTCTTCTTCTATATCATTCCCCTATGCTCAAGCTTGAGATATGACCTGAACTCCACATCTTTGGGTATGGTGGTCTTGGACCACTTCTCCTTAGTGCAAGGGAGTTCAGTCACCTCTGATATTAGTGCTTTATCTATGAGAAATTCATCCCTTCCTATGACTACTTTTGAACAATCAAATGACAAGGCAAAAGCTTTAGCCACCTGCTGATGAAAACCCTGTATTTTTTCACAATATTTGTAGCATCCTACCTCCTGGAATAGTTTGCAAACCTTTGGATGGGTCTCTAAATAACTAATATCACCTAGCTCCTATCTAAGAGGTGGTCCACTTTTCTTCATCCTAAAGGGTGTATCTCCGGGGTACCTACAAAACAACCTTTAGACTTTGTATACAGTGGGCTTCAGCAAGCTGCTCCTTCAGAGCTCATTTTTCTGGTGAGAACAATGCTAATTTTGAAAATGAAATTCGATGGGGTCCCAAGGCACTGATTATGAGGGATTTCTGTCTTTTATGGAAGCTGAGGTCATCAAAATGATGACAGCAGCTCGATCCTTGAGATCTCTTTTCCCGTATCTCTGTAACTTGCTTTAGCCAGAGCATTCGATGGTTATTTGATGGTATTCATAACAGGTGGAGGGAAACTGGAGGATTAGCAGTCAGATCAGTTTGTGCTACTTGCCTAATGACCTTTTTCATTCATTTCCCATGTAGTCACATGGCTCCAGGTCTTTTCGGTGGGCAATCATGCTTTAAAATGGCCTTTTTCCTTACTGACGTGGTTGGATGTGACAATTCCCAACCGTTTCTCTATTTTATCCTTTCGATGGTTTAGATCATCCATGAATTTGTTAGTTAACCGTCAAAACGCTGGATTTTGGTGGCTAATTTAAACGTGATCTTTCTTGCTTAAACTGTCAGAATTTTTACCCTGTCGCCATGGTGAATTTTCAGTTTTGGCAGATAGTGACTTTGAAAAACCCTTTTTTAACTACTGATTCAAACCACTAACGAACCCAACGGCGATCGGAAGCTCTAACCACTAATGCATCGGAACTTTAAACCTAAATGTTGCCGCAATGTTAGCATTTCAAACCACTAATGCCGTGACAGTTAAGCATTGGGGATCGGAAGCTCTAACCACTAATGCATCGGCGATCGAAATCTAAATGCACTAGACTCTTCGTAGTGTTAGTGACATAAAGGACTAAACCTCCAAAATGTTGGCGTTGTAGAGGGCTAAATCTCCGACCACTGTCAACAATGTTCTTTCGGTGGTCAACACATATGTCATAGCTTTCGCCTAAACCGCCAAAAAAGGTTTTCCACCTAATATTTATCTTTCAACTTTCGGTGGTTAGTGTATATGTTGCACCCCTTTCTAATCTGCCAAAAATGACCCTTTTCAGTGGCTAATGAGATGTTCTGAGCCTCGCCTAAGCCACCGAATGTACCTTTCTTGATGTTGCTTGCCACTCGCTTTTAGTGGTTTAAACCCTTTTTATCTCTCTTTCTAGTCTGCCAAAAGTGCCCCTTTTCGGTGGCTAATGAGTTTCTGTAGTCTCGCCTAAGCCACTGAAAGTGTTACTTTGACTCTGCTTGCTCAGACCACTTTTGGTGGTTTGCCTTTGGCCTACGTTCAACTGTTTAGCCACCAAAACATAGCTTTTCGGTGGCTAATGAGCAATGATAGTCCTTGCCTAAGCCACTGAAAGCTACAACTCGTGAAATTTTCATCCGAATAAAAAACAGAGGCTTTCAAACTGTCAGTGATATTCATATCCTTCATTTCATGAGTTAAATTCGTCATACTATCAAAATGAATTATTTTGGGATATAACAGATTCCTTTAATAAAATCTGAGTTTACTATATCACTGCGTTCTTGCAATATATTTGTATATGTGAATATATATATTTTCTTTCATTTCATTCTCACATAAATCTGGATCAGTGTTATCAGATAAATACGGTCTTATGGTTTCTTAGTGCATGTCCCTGATAGAATTTGAATATTGAGAGTTACGTCTTGAATTAGTTGAGCTGCGGTAAAACCACTCTCATTGGCCCAAGAAACCTCAAATGGTGGGAGAAGAAAATATATATGACATGGTAGGAGATCCTATTAAGTTGTTGCTTGAGGAATCCCTCATATGATAGAGGAAGAAGGTGATGGATATTTTCACCCAGATCCTTCAACAAATGTCGAAGGAGGTTGATTCACCTTCAATGAGCAGTCATTTCGGAGGCGCTAATCCCTTCAAGGTACAAGTTAACTTTGAGATTCCCTTATTTCAAGGAAATATATATATATGTGCTTTCGATAAATGTTTAAATCTATTAGAGTGTTACTTCTTTGTTCAATTTTTTTTTTATACTGGAATGATCAAATTCATTCTTCTTAACTCCCTCCCCCATATGAAAGACACATGGGACATGTACTACAAGAGGCATGCAAGTGATGTGTCTAGAATATATAGGATAGAACACACTTGGGAATATTTTCTCAATTCTATCAAGGAGGAATTCTAGGTTGTCTAAAAATATGATGACTAGTACACCAGGTGGATGACTTTGCGCTAGGAGAGAGACTAGATCGTGTTGGAGTTTACCAACATATCCCATACCCTATTCTCCAAAGTAGGTATTAAAGAGTCCAAATGGAACTTGGTCCTAAAGTACCACAGAGACCTACACATGTACACTTAGACAAACATGGATTGCCTGGAAATATCCTTGTTGAGAGATGCTTATTAGTATGTTGTGAAGATCGAGCAAAAATTAAGTAAAAGAATAAGAGGGATTTTGGATTTGGAAATCAATAGTATTAGCATCCTTGAAAAGGAGGACCTAAATCATAAATAAAAGGACATACCAAGCATGAACAAAATATTGATAACCATCCCAAGCCACAGGAAAATAAGGGTAACGATAAATCGAAGAATGACACCAACAAGTAGTGTGAACTCCACTAAATCCCTTAGCACAATACTGATGAATGTTGCTCAAAACAATCATTGTTTGATAAGAAGAAATACCCAAGACCGGAATTTGTCTCAAAATCTAAATTATAGCAATAAAGGGGAAATCAAATCATTGATGCAAAACCTAATTCCACCATCGAAATCTCAAAGATCCAACCAAAAGAGTCAAAGGAGCTAGAAGAAGGGGAACGCCTCTTCCATTCACAATTGTGGTTGTAGGGGAATACACTACATTTCATTGTTGACACTGGTATCCAGAACAACCTCATCTTTGTTGAGGCTGCCCGAAATATTTAATCTACCAATGGTGCCAAATCCACAACCATACTCCATAAGTGGGATGAGCTAGGGACGGTACATTTGGGTTAGTTAATAGTGCTACTTATCCTATTGCATCAAACCCTTCAAATATGAGGTAATATGTGAGGTTTCCTCTCTTGAAGATTGTGATTTCTTTTAGTACAACCATATATGTAGAAACATCATGTTGTGTATGATTATATACCTTATAGTGACATTATTACTTTTGGAAAGCAACTATAGAGGATATGAGAGGGAATTCCCACTATTGTAGTGTCTCTCATCATAGATAAGCAGTGCAGGAAGGTAATCTCCAAGAGAGGAAAATTTGTCCTCTTTATGATTCACTCTAAAGGTTAATGAAATATCACAAGAACGTCCACCACCTTTACACAGAGTCTTTCCACAAAATAAAAGCAATGGGAAAATATAGTGGATGCATACATAGATTTAGAGGACTATTTACAACCTTTGGAACTCATTGGCTATTCTACCAATGTCCATCGAAGGAAAGATATCACTTAACCACACACATACAAACCAAGTAGAATCCTTTAGAACCTATTAGTTGTTCTACCAATGTCGATCTAATGTTGTACCCACATGAACATACAAATCATTCCTCATTTTCCAATCATATATATAGGTACTCATCCAATAACATATGGAACTATCTAATTAACTAAATTTCATGACTTAAACATTTATGTGAATCATTACACAACATGGCTCTACCATACTCCATACGTATTCATTTATACTTCATAATTTTCAACAAGGTCATACACTTATCAGAAGATTCAATTTCCTAACAACTAGCTTTGTGGAATCCATGCTCCATCCAACCATAGGTAGTTATTCTCATTAATATCTTAGAAGAAATCCACCCCTAATATAAGGCTCATATATTCACCACTGGACGTCTCTCAGGGTTCTAGGTTCTCTAAATCCTTCACTTGACAGTCAAGATTCATTGGTTTCACCTAATCCATGTCAATTTGTGCAATTCATTTCCTTATATTCACTCTACTAACATAATAGTGATAACCATCATTTCCCTCTATTCTTATAGTTTCACCAAGCTATATTCATAGTCAATTTATATTTCATTGGTGCAACCCAAGGAGAAAAGGGACAAGCTCACAATAACAAAAAAGGGGTGCAGAATATTTTTGGAACTCTAGATTCACACCATCCCAACATCTGCTATACACTAGTCCAACTGAGATGGCCTTTTTTTTGGTTCTGGACATGATCTACATCTAACAAATGACTTCCTCCCTGGATTGGAAATGGGTTCTCGATTTCCTTTCCTTTTTTCCATGTTTTTCTCCCCAACATTTATGAGGTGTGCGAAAGGGAGTGGAGGAAGGAATCCTAGCAGCTGACAAGTCTACCACATGGTGTAGCCATGCCATGCTTCCATAAATCCATGGACTTATATTCTCCAACAAACTTTTCCCATGCATTCAATGATTGGAGAAAATATATGAGAAGGTAGGTAAATGGTCATTTCATACATATGGCAGTATTTATCCTAATCAATAGGGTTAAAGAAAGGTTGTAAACATGTCTTAACATTCTATTTAAAATCCCCCTCTCATTGTCTTGGGTGAACAAATGAGTCCCCAATCTTCCAACATTATGGATTTATCCACAACCAATTGGAGTTTTAAATTAACCTTAAAAAATATACAATGAGTTTTGCCTTGTGACACTCATAATAATTTACATAATTTAGAGTTATTAACTAGGGTTTCAAACTGGTATGTTACATATATGATCCCAACTCTCGATGAAAACATAGTACAATTCCATCTACTCCATGATAATAGGAAACTCACTTGGATACATAAAACATAATTTATAATAGAAATATTAACATAACCATAATAGAAGTATGAGACTAATAGATCATATGAAAACCAACCATAAGCTAAAATAAATAACTACAAATCTTTATCAAAACTTCTCATGTTTTTTTTTAAAACATTTCTTACTCATGTGAAGTATTCATTATCCACAAGAGTTTCCTTGATGCTAATTTTTAGATCATATTGACAATAACCGATGGATTCCTTAAGCATCACTTGCATGCGTTTTGAGTGCATTTTCTACTCTGCTTCCCTTTTCTTTTATGTCCTTTATTCCAAAGTCATATTTAATATAAAAATCCAACCACCTATCTTGTCTCGTATTCAAGTGTAGTTGATAAAATAGATGATGCATTGCATTGTGATTTACCATTAGCACAAATTTATTATCTATCAAGTAATGGCATAACATCTTGAATGCATGGATTATAGTAGAAATTTCTAGATCATGAGTAACATACTTTATCTCATGATCTTTTAGATTTTTGGATTTATAACATACCGCATTGTTGTCTTGAATAAGAACTAAACTAAGTCCTTTTCAACATGGATACGTGCACATTAAAAATTCTTTGTTTGAGTCTTCTATTTTTAGAATTGGATCATTTGTGATAATATGTTTCAATTATTGAAATCTGTCATAACATTTTTTTTTTTAGACAAAACAAGATTTTCCCCCTTCTTGTACAATTATGTTATTGTGTAACCAATCTTGGAGAAGCCCTCAATTAACCTTTAATAATATCATATAAGCCTCGTATAAGATATCACATCTAACACATTTTTAGGAGTACAAAAATCATTATAAACTTAATCTTTTCTTAATCAACCTTATATGATGTGTATGAAGTAATGGATCTAACCTTGATAAAAGAAAAACACTTGCTATAACCTTGATAAAAGAAAAACACTTGCTAAAATTTGCATACAATTGACGTTCTCTAAATATTTTCAAAACCATTACGAGATGATCCTCATGTTCTTCTTTACAATTTGAGTCATAAGTATGTCCTAAATAAAGGCAAGTACACAATTTTTCAAATACTTATGGAATACATTATCCATAAGGAACATTAATGTGTATTATCCATTGGTAAGTCCAAATGGAACTACCATAAAATCATAATGACTTAATTAAATCACAATAATTTGAGTAATTTCCATTATAAAAAACTAATTTATAATGTGTCTATTGAAAGCCATATTTGTTAACCTTAAAAATATTTAGTTAAACAATATAATGCATCTAGAAAATTTTTAACAATTGTAACATAAGGAGAAGAACCTTTACTTATTTGATTGATCACTATACTAACCAACTCTACATGCATACATTGGTCTCTATTAGTCACAATCTCCATTATCAACAATAAAAGATGGGAGAACAACTCTCCAACTAACCTAAATTCCAACATAATATTAGTCCCTAGAGTGGTAAAAATTAACCCTACGCAAGACCATTCAAGACTTAATATATTCCATATACACCTAAGTACAACAATATCCTCCTCCTTACCCCCCATCAAATAGGTGAACTCTTCAACAACTAGAAAAATCACTCCAAACCAAAAAACTAGGAAAAACAAGAAAACAACCCTAAAATAAACAAGACCCCCCTATTTCTTGGTATCTCCCCCTTTCATTACTTAATTTTGTAATTTCAATCAATTTATTAATTTTTCATTGCTTAAACAACTTGTCATCTATGCATCTAATACCAAAATAAGTTTAAGTAAATTGACTTAATAACTAATGTAGATTTAATTACATTTAACATATTCCATTTTTATTTATATACATTAATTGAATTTTTACCAATGCCATTTCCTAATCATACTTATACTAATGTCATTAATTAATTTGATTTTCCAAACTAAGGTTGAAGTGTTAGATACTCCCCCACTTTACAAAACTTTGTCCCAAAGTTATAACCCATAGTAACAAATACAAGACTTAATTGGTTAATACTATTGTGAAGATGAGAGATTTATGCATGGACATTATGGAAAATGCTTCCACCGAAATTAATGCAATCATGATGGCCTAAGCTACGAAATTATCTTGATCAATTTTTTTGGTGTCTAATATACTCATACATATAATTATGCATCAATCTCATTACACATTCATGGATCAACCAAATCAAATAAATGAAAAAAATACATATATACATAAAAAACATAAGTACATCAATCTTGAAGCTCCATACTTCCTTACTCATCCTCACCCTAAGAATGATACGATCTACCACCTCCAAAATAATTCTCCCACTACTTTAGATGATCTTTCTTACCATGGAATGATCCCTCTATTGTAACCTTTCTATGGATCATATAGTAGGCATTGGAAGTTTCTTCGGAAGTTTATGTGGCTTAGCCACCCTCCCAACTTCTCATAAAATTGCATCCTCATCATAACTAACCAAAATTTGGGCCTAATTAGGATTATCCAACATCTGGTTACTAGTACACCAACCCTAAAACTATGATTATTGTACCCCAGGTTTCTCGAAAAGATGGCCTATTCTCCTTCCCCATGTCACATTAAGGAGCTAACCCCATAAATAAAATGTCCTTCTCCTCCCAATGAAAATACATCAAGATATGTAATTTTGGTAATTGTATAAAATAATTGTTGGTATAAAGTTAATTGTTGAATTTGTCCCGCAATGTATAAGGTATTTTTTGTAGTCATTCGCATTCATGGTTATGGGACCCCACAAAATCCTAGAATTATTAGCCTCTTTAGGATCTTTGAGTGGATTACTTTAAGGAAACTTCCACTCGCCACAAATTAATAGTGATTAGTAGTTATTTCCTCGAGATGATAAGATTCCATGATACCCATTATGAATAATAAATCACTATAACTACGGATTCCGTAAGGACTCATCGTAGGACATCCTCAGCATGAAATATAGGACCATTCACAAGCAAGTGTTATACTACGACATCCACATATAAATCTAGGTACACTCTCCATGTGAGAGTAATATCTGCAAGGAAGATATCGATCGCACCTAAATGCAGGCCCTGTCGTCCGCAAGGACTCATCGTAGAGCATCCTTAGCTTCAAATCTAGGAACTTTCCTAAGCGATTTTTATTCTACGGTATCCACAAATGAATGTGGGTACTCTCCATCTAAGAGCAACATCTGCGGGGCCATACTTAGCTAGTATGGACCACTCTCAGGAACGAAGTGTTATTTCCTGCAAGACCATCCTCAGGAGAGTATATTGTCGTCCACAAGTGAATGTCGGACCTTGTCAGCATCTTCAATTGTACTTGGCCTATTTCATACTGGAGATTCATTGTCATCCCATCATCAATGACACTCTTATCATCACTCCCCCTTTCCAGGTAGGATCCATATCATCAACTTACTCCCCCTTTGTCCGAGGAGGGTTCATATCTTCGACATGTTCTTCCTTTCCAAGGAGAGTCCAAATCTCTGACTTGTTTCTCCTTTCTGAAGAGAGTCCATATCTTCATCATTCCTTCTTGCAAGGAAAGTTTGTAGAATCATCACTATTCCTCCTTGCGAGGAAAGTATTTTCCGACTAAACCAAGCTTGCCATGTAAATATTCAAATTTTACTCGAGATAGAGGATTGGTCAGCACATAAGAAACTAGCTCATCGATACTCACATACTGGATTTTTATAGATCCCTTATGTACCATATCCCTTATATAAAAGTATCAGATTTCTATGTGCTTTGATTTAACATGGAACAAAGGATTCTCTGTCATATTTATGCAACTTTGGTTGTCACAAAGAATCATTGTGGTATCCAAATCCATGTCAAATAGTCCTAACATCAGTTTCCAGATCCATATCGCTTCACAACTAGTGGAGCAAGCTGCTATGTACTATGCTTCAGCTATTATGAGAGCAACACATTACTGTTTCTTACTAAACCATGAGATCATGGTAGATCCCAAACAATAACATCCACCTGAGGTGCTCTTTCTGTCTACAGAACTTCCTTCCTTATCTGAATTTGTATATACATATAATCTGTAGTCGTGATCTCTAACATAGTAAATTCCCAAGTCTATCATACGTTTTAGGTACCTCATCACATGCTTTGCAGCTATCAAGTGAACCCGTATAGGTTTAACTAAATAGTGACTTAAGGTGTTCACAACAAAGCATATATCTGGCATTGTATTCATCAGATATTCTTAAAGTTTGTTGGTAGAAGAGTAGGAGGATGAATTGTATTTGATATTACAGGTTTAGTAGACGATATAAGGAGTTGCAATTGAAGAAATATCAAATAGATAAGAGCCTCATCAACCATCATGTTGCAAGAGGTAATATCCATCCCCCATACCCTCTCTCAAACTCCATGTAAATTGTATTGTGATTTTAAGAAAATTGTTATAATTATTTCATACTGATGTCAATTGGACCCCACTAATCCATAGAAATTGGAGGATGATATTTATCATATGCTATAGAAAACCTACATAACACACACCTATCATTATTGTGTTTGAAAGACACATGCATGATCAGTGGTACCAAAGACCTTGAAGTTGTCGTTTTGCTTCATGGCAAGTGAGCAGGATTAAATCAATACTTCTCAATAGGTAAAGAAGGAAAAATAATACAAAATTCTCACCATGAAATTGAACTTATTCAACATGAGCTTGATGATTCTCTTCATGAAATTGACAAGCTACATAAACAAAATAAACTAGATAATTCAATAAGAGGAAAATGTTTTAAAGAATTTTTTGATTGCACCGAACAACGCATAAGTGAGCTAGAAGAAAATTGGCATCGCTAGATAAAGGGTAAATGATATTTTAATATCTCATAATAAGAAAGATGAGATGAATAATCATTACAAAAAGACTTATTGGCAAAGGAAAATGTGTTATTGATATTGGAAAATGAAGTGAAAAATGTGAACCAGGAAAAAACAATGTGTGATTTAATTTGTGACACAAGTGATTTGATTCAAAGCCTAGTGATGGTTCATATGATGATGAAATATGTGGCTCTCTCTCATGTTAAGAGACAATAAAACGAATCATGGTCCTAGTGATATCTCTAAAGATGAAACTCACAATAAAGATGATGATTCTAATGATATTTCTACAGATGGAGATGATAATGAAGATGATTAAATTGGTTGTTTTGAAAGGATTAGAAAAGGAATTGGGTCAAAAATTATGCATAAAATGGATTTTGATGGAAAATAGTCATGGAAGAATGGGAAAGGAATCTAGAATCCCGTAGAGATATGTATAAGGTCAAGAAATCAAGGACTTGGTTATGAAGGAAACATCAATAAAAGGTGAAATATCTACAATTAGAAGCACTAACAACAAACAAGGAGTAAAATCAATAACAACAAACCAAGGGAAAAAGTAGGAGTAGAAGCAAAAGCAATGTTCCAGTCATTGTGGAAAAACATGTCATATAAAAGAAAAATGTTGGAACTTGTGTCCTTGTAGTTTTTTTGGTTCTACCAATCATGATCATTGTAAGTGTTGGAACATAGAATTATCAAATCCCCACATGAAAGTATAGTGTGGTTGGATTAGTATTATGCAAGAATGGCAAAAAGTCACTCCTATGTTGAAAGGATTCTACAAGTTGAAATATTCTAATGTACAAAGACATCTCTCACATAAAAAGTCCATGAGTTAATTAGTCATGAAAAGTCAAGTTGTGATTTCAAATATCATATGTAAAATAAGAGAGTTGTTAGTCTATTCTATTTGACTCATTTTTTTATTGAAACAAACAATATAAAAAGTCATTTTTATTTGAGTCATTTTTTTTAAATTTAAAAAGTCAAGTTGTGATTTCAAATATCATATGTAAAATGAAAGAGTTGTTAGTCTATTCTATTTGAGTCATTTTTTTTATTTAAACAAATCATGAGACATTTTCTTGTATTGGCTCATGGTAAACCAAAAACAAACTCTACTCTATTTCAGTCATTTCTTTGATTTAAACAAACCATGAGACATTTTATTTTATTGGTTCATGGAAAACCAAAAACCAATTGTAATGGTTGAGGATAAGCCAAAACCCTTGTTATGTTGTAATTGTTAAGGGAAATCCAAGACCTTAGATACGATGTATTGGTTGTGGGTAAGATGAAGGAAAACCCCTAAGATAGTTAGGGATCAACAGAAGAAACCATTGATACGAAGATGAAGTAGTTCAAATTATTGACTCAAGATCTAGACTTATGAATGAAGGAAATGAAAGATTAAGTTGCACATGAAGAACAAAAAGTGAAGATAAATTAAGATGCAAAGTATAGAAGACTGGAGATAAAAACAACCCATATTATTTAAATTGAATCACAAATATTCACTAAGGGGGAGTATGAAGGAATGATTCATACTTGTAGAATTCAATGGTGGCATTAAAATATGTGTGAAAATCAATAAAATGCAAAAAAAAATATGTATGATTCAAAGATGAGGATAAGTCCAGATGTTAAGGATGAGGATTGTAAGGGGATCACTCGAGATATTCCAAGGAAATAGTTATGTATATAGTTATGGATGTGGTTGACATATAATTTTACATAGAGATATTTTTTATGGTCACTTAGGCTTATATAAAGGACTTCATTGTATTATATTGTATCATAATATATTGAAATAAATACAATATAAAGTTTACATCATATATGTGTTTTTATGGTTTGATATTTTCGTAAATATTCTATGACTAAGTTACTCTTTAACCAACAATTAACTAAGAATAAAAAGTTTTATATTTTGAATTTTACTTTGTGAAAAGAATAAATGATATTATTGTATTTAATAGCATCTTTAAATCCATATAAAAAACATTTCCATCAAGTTACATGAATAAAAGATAATACAATAAATTTTTAATAATTAAAGAATGTTGAAAGATAGAAACAATCTATAAAACATTTTTTAACCCCGTGAGAAAAAACCTATTTCCCATATGGTATAAAATTGAAAATTTTCACTATAATTTAAACAAGTGCTTACTATAATCTTTAGGAGTCGCATAAGCCCCAAGAGTTAGCTCAATTGGTTGAGCACCCGTCGCTAGGCCTCTCAGTATAGAGGTCACAGGTTCAATCCTCATTGATGCTATTGGGGTTAGGCATGAAGTGTGCCGAAGGTGTGAGGCCCCTTCGGGTGGGCCCGCCTGATTTATTTCCGTGGACGTAGCCCGTCAGTCAAGCCGACGCGTGAACCACATTGAAAAAAAAAAACTTTAGGAGTCGCATGGAAAATTTGACTATAATAAATTCAAAACGAATATAGTCATATAAAATACTCTAGAAATGACTATAGTCATTTCCCACTCGCATAATTTAAATATAATTAATTTAAATTTAGTATATTCTTATACAATATAAGATATATATATAATATGATTTTTTTCTATGGAAAAAAATATATAAGATATATATCGTTGCACACTTGTACTTCTAAGATTGCTATGATATTAAGTTCTTATTCATTGACAAGTGACCTTGAAATAGGGATGCCCTTGGCTGGTTTGCAAGTGGCATTTTGATTAATATTTATAATAATATTATAACGTCATGTGATATTAAACCACAAAAGTCTAGTTGACCATAGGCATCTATGTGGTTGCCAATTCTACCTAAAATCTCAAAACATTTGTACTAGGCAAGTTGGAATTATTAATATTATCTATATATTAAATAAAAACTCTCGACTTGCACACATACTTTAGAACTCCAAGCGGGACAATGATTAGTTTAAGCATCTCTTTTGAAGATTTCTTTGTACAAAGCTTTTGAATCTAAATGTCTTTATAATGGAGTAAGCTATCTATCCGACCATCTGCACCGTCGGGTGATAGCTTACTCTGTTACCTTTTTGTGAGACCAAGAACAACCGATTCCAACACCTACTTTCACACCAACTACACTCTCGAATTCATCTATCCATCAATTTAACCATGAAAATTCTTGTTATTTAAGTGCAAGTTTAAAATTATAAGTCTTTGATTGAATTTTTATGAAAATTGCAAATGTATATTTAGAACTGTATAGTTTTAGTCAACTCCATCAAAAAACTGGAAAGATCTAAAACTTGGAACCTTTTACCAACTTCCCTGTAACAGTTAATCAACTCTTTTGTTTGTTTTATGGAACCCGGTCCAGGTTTAAACCTTGGATTCTTTATCCTTCATGATCACAGAGGTTAAAGTTTTAAACTAGCATACACATAGAACATTGGCATCGTCCAATCCATAACAATTGAATTTCAAATTACAAGTTTTTAGAACACAATTTCATATTAGGTTTATATGTTTAGATCGGTTCAGTCAGTAGATTCAATTTGATTTGGTAAATTAGTATTTTTCATTATTGCATTATACCGGAGTGTAATAATAGTTTGTTGTAGAATTGATATGCAATGAAAATGCAAGAAAAGAAGCAGCAGAATCTGTTGTTCTTGGTCTCACTGTCACAAAAATATAACGGAGTAATCTATTACCAAACGGAGCAAGTGGGCCCCGGTGCAAATGGTCAGGTAGATAGCTTACTCCCTTTATAATGCTTTTGAATCTAAATGTCTTTATAATGATTGAAAAGCACAATACCAAATTCATTATTGCACCCCTTTATAATGCTTTTGAATCTAAATGTCTTTATAATGATTGAAAAGCACAATACCAAATTCATTATTGCTTCGAGAGAAGTGAGGTGTTCTCCAGCCCAGTATGGAGGAGATCCTGTCACATTAGTCACCTTATGGTAACCGACATAAATAAAAAATAATAAAAAATGAAAAATGAAAAATATAAATTACAAATCTACTTAAATAAAATATTAAAAATAAAAAATGAAAAAGATAAATTTCATATTGACTTGAATAAAATATTTAAAAAAAACTAGCATAGATCCATTTTAAACCCAGATCCATAGTACATGGATACAGTTTAATTTTTAAAATTGATTTCAAAAGCATAAATTTTAACTATTCAAACACTATAAAATAATTACTTTTCAATTTCATACTTCTTAATTCATTTTAATAAGAATAAAATATGCCAAATAAAATAAATGTGCAAATATAATAGCAACACTAGATTTATTGGTTACCAAAACCATGTTCAGAAAACCACTTACATCCTTGCTCATTTCAATTTAAAGATTCATTAATTAATTTTAAATGTAAATAGTGGTAAATATTATTTACTTTATTTTTAAAATAATTAATAACTATTAATAAGTACCAGTTTTCTCTTTTGCATTAACGATATTATATTTTTGTTTTTTAAAGAGTAATTTTGGTTATAAGTAATTTGTTTAGAAATAACTGATTTTTTTTTAAGTTTAAAATTTAATGGTTGATATGTAATATTTCATTAAAAATAGTGTATATGTTTAACTACGTGTAAATGTTATATATAGTATTGTATATTAAATAAAAAACATTAAATATAAGAATTCTACTTCCGTATTTTATTAGTATTGGATTTTTTGGTTACGTATTTTTTAACGATTCGTATTCGTACTCGAATTATGCTACTATGTCCAGATCTATCAAGTACAGAGAGAGATCCAAATGGTAAAATAATGTACACCTCAAAAAATTGGATTCCTCTAAGTGCTTGATATATCCAATTTAAAATGAATCTATACTAATTATATTGTAGTCTTCCTCATATCAACATTACTTATTATATAGAGAACTGTGTAGCAAATTATTTGTCTATCGGTTCTTTGACTAACATCTGAAGATAGGGAGATGGAGGGAGGACGCGCTTGCTGCTGAAGCCGCGCCCTAGCCGCCATTGCTGCTGGTTCGATTCGATCAGGCGATCACGCCAGCGCCTGAGGGAGGGCTTCCCCCTCCCTCTTCCTCTTCAACCGATACTGATGCATTCAATCTTCTTCTTCACCCCTTTGGATCCAAGCCCTCTTCCCCTGCCATCCCGAAATTCATCAAAAAGCTCGACTCAATTCCTGAAATCGATCTGCCATGTGAAATCCCCATCAAGGTTTCCATGGCCCTGTCTGAAAGAGGATTGGTTGGCCAGTTCATGGGGCTTTGGCCCTCAACCAAAACCACAGACGACTGGATCCAACGAAACTGGAGGCCCCAGCTCAAGAATAGTGTTACATGCTATTCCGTAGGGCGAGGCTTCTTCATTTTTGAGTTTATATCCAAAGATGATCGAGACCTGATCTTCAGAAATGGCCCTTATTTCATGGGACCTAAAGGACTGTATCTCAACAGGTGGACCCCTGATTTCAACGTAGAAGTAGATGTGCTGAAGGAAGTTCCAGTTTGGGTTCGGCTTCCCCACCTCCCAGTCCATTGCTAGAACACTCCAACCCTGGAAAAAATTGGAAACGCTCTAGGGAAATACATAGACAAAGCTGATAACAAGGGCCAATACTCATGCACTCGTATATGTGTCGAGGTCGACCTAGATGCAGGCCTCCCTGAAGCTGTGAAACTCAAAGTTGGAGAGTGGCTACATTTCCAAAAGCTTGACTTCGAACAACTGCCATTCAAATGCCACCAATGCCACGAACATGGTCACTTTCAAAGAAACTGCCCGAAATCTCAAAGCTCGGAAGAAGGAGAAGGATGGAAAAAAGTCAAGAAAAGCAAGAAAAATGGCAAGAACCAGGAAAAAAGGACTACAACAAACATGCAAATCCAACCCTCAAGCTCCAATAAGTCGCCCCAGGAATCCTCAAAAGAAGACCGAATCGTGACTCCAAACCCTAAGGAACAACAAGACCCAAATCCAAATGGGAAGCAGCCAGACACCATAAGCGATGAACCCCAAACGTCCAAGCAGCCTAATAGCAAAGAAATCGGAAACCAGAACGCAGACCAGCTGGAGCCTGGGGAAATAACCCAATACCAGATGGGGGATGAAAATCCAGGCTCCCCCAAAGAAGAAAATGAAGATCTACTACTGCTTGACTCAGATCCAGGTGAAGAAACTGATGAAGGTGCCTCCTCTAGCGGCCTACAATCTATTCCCATGAAAATTCCAAGAGGGAGGAAATCTAAAAAGAAACAAAGAGAAGAAGCCACCTATCTTGTAGTTCTGGAAGGATCCAAAAAAACGCTAAAAGGGATAATGAATACTCGATCAAAAAAAGGAACAAATCAGGCCTCCAAAGAGGCCAATCCCTTTTCTCTTAGTTCCTAATGAAATACATTTCCTGGAATTGCAGAGGTCTAGGCTCTACTCTGAAGGAAGAAGCAATGAGAGATCTAATCCGAATTCATAAGCCAGAGATTCTGCTAGTTCAGGAAACAAAAATGGAGGAACTTGCAATCCTCCAAATCGGGAAAAAATTCTGGAAAAAAGGTACTGGTATTGGCAACAACTCCAGAGGCGCCTCCAGAGGAATAGCCACCTTCTGGGACCCCTCCCTATATGACATTGAAGCTGAAGAACGAACCATGCACTGGATCTTCACCAAACTTAACCACAAACATTCTGGGTGAAAGGTAAGCCTTTTTAATCTCTATGTCCCTATTTTACATGTGGAAAAAAAAGAGTGCTGGAACACTCTAGATGCCTTTCTTCAGCTACAACATAGAGAAAATATTATAGTAGCTGGAGATCTAAATGTTACTCTGGCTGCCAATGAAAAGAAGGGAGGCAACCCGGTCAGAGACCCTTCAAGGGAATGGGTTGAGGACTTCATTTCTGGTTGGGATCTGATTGACATCAAGCCTGTCAATGGTATGTTCACTTGGACAAACAAAAGGAATGGGCCTGGCCATGTTGCTGCCCAACTTGACCGCTTCCTCATCCACTCCTCCTTTCTCTCCCTAGGCCTGTTAGCCTCCTCCAAAATCCTCCCTCACTGCACCTCAGACCATAAACCCATCCTCCTTGAACTAGCTTTTGACCAAAACCATGGCCCGATCCCATTCTGTTTCAGCCCTCTTTGGACTCACCATGATGACTTTCTGCAAACTGTTTCTGAATCCTGGAATGCCCACCTTACTGGCTCGCCTTCCTTCATCTGGGAATCCAAATTAAAAAGACTCAAATTTTCCCTCAAAGCCTAGGCCAAACGCATTCCCTCTCCGATCTCTAATAGAGAACTCGCCCAAGCTGAGCTGGAAGCGCTTCAATCCAGAGTGGACTCCTCTCCTGCGCCTAACTATCTCCTCATTAAGGAAGAAACTCTGCAAAAAAAATTCTTCTCTGCCTGCAGAATAGAAGAAGAGTATCATCGTCAAAAATCTTGAAACCTCTGGCTATTGAGTGGAGACAAAAATACAAAATACTTCCATAAGCAAGCTGAGGCATGTAAGAACTACAAATCTGTCTCGGAAATTCAATTTGAAGGAGAACTGATCCAAGACGCTGATGGCATAAAGAAAGCTGCTGTAGAAACCTTCTCCGACCTCTTCACCGCCCCCCTTGAAGACCCTATCGGTGCCTCTTCCCATCCCTTCAATCTCATCCCTCAGCTCATCAATTTGGAGGATAATAATTCTCTAACTGCCCCTATCACTATGGACGAGGTCAAAAAAGCTCTCTCAGTTATGAAACAAGATAGTGTCCTTGGCCTGGATGGCTTCACAGCTAGATTCTTCACTTGCTGTTGGGAAATAATAAAGTATGACCTCCTAAAAATGATTCGGTACTCACAGAAAACCAGCAAACTGGGAGGCAGCACAAATTCTTCTTTCCTGGCCCTGATTCCAAAAGAAAAAGGAGCCACCTCCTTCAATAGGTTCCGGCCCATCTCGCTGTGCAATACTGGTTACAAGCTCATAACGAAGATCATTGCCTCCAGACTGAAAAGAATTCTCCCTTGAATCATCCCGGAAAACCAAGGGGGATTCATCAAAGGAAGGAAAATCCTCGACAACATCATCCTTGTCCAAGAAGCAATCCACTCAAGCTTCCATCGTAAGGAAAAAGGTATGGTCATCAAACTCGATTTAGCCAATGCCTTTGATCGTGTTAGACATGATTTCCTGTTTGCAGTAATGGCAAAATTTGGCTTCTCCCTCAACTTTATAAACTAGGTCAAAGGTTGTATTGGTGACCCTTGGATAGCCCCTCTTGTAAACGGAAGACCCACTAGCTTCTTCAAAGCCTCTAGAGGGTTAAGGCAGGGCTGCCCGTTGTCTCCACTTCTTTATGCCATCCAGGCCTCTATGCTCAGCTTTCAACTTAACCTTAGTCAGGAAATTCACATGCTTCTTGGGCTTAATATTGTGAACAATGTCAGGGACATTAACCATGCCCAATTCGCTGATGACACCCTATTGCTTGGTGGAGCCTCTGTCCACTCTGCTGAACAATTTAAAAAAGAATTGGAGCTATATAAAAAGATTTCTGGAAGCAAAATAAACTTCCAAAAAAGCAAAATCTTCAGCTGGAATTGTACAACCAGGAAACTAAGGAACGTCACCAGAACATTGGGGATGGAAGGAACCAGAGAGTGGGCCAACTTCACCTATCTTGGCATACCCATCTGCAAAAATAAAATCCAATCAGCAGACTGGGAACCTATCGTTGACAAGCTCAAAAGAAAAATTCAAAATTGGGGAGCCAGCTGGCTTAATCTTGTAGGTAAAACTATCCTCATTAAATCTGTTCTAAATAGTATGCCTATTTACCAATCATGTATTTTACTTGCTCCAAGCTCAGTAGTTAGCAATATTGAAGTGTTTCTCAGAAAATTCATTTGGGAAGGAGGTAAGGGAAATGAAAAAAAAATCCATTTGATCAGCTGGGATAAGATCAAAAAACCACGTGATGAAGGCGGTCTCCATGTACGAAATTTACCTTCCCAAAACCTAGCTCTGGGAGCCAAGTTACTCTGGCATTTGATCACAGGGAAGAACAGCTAGAGCAAGGATGTCATCCGCAAAAAATACTTCCCGGGACCTAGGAAAAGATGTCTGGACTTCCAGATCCCTCTCAAAAAAGGCTCCCCAATTTACAAATTATGCATAAAAGCTCTGAATCCCTTCAAAAACAATCTTTACTGGATTCCTGGAAATGGGAAGTCAATCAATGTTTGGGATGACTCCATTCTAGGTGAAACCCCCATTGGTTCAATCATGGAAGTCAACAACATCCAAAGATGGCTGCTGGACAAAGGTGCTACCACGCTATGGGACCTTTCAACCTGGGAAGGAAATTACTGGTCAGGATGGGATTTAGGCCCTATCCCCCTTGAGCTGAATTCTGAAGCGGAAGCCTTGATTTCCCTCCTCTAAGGCAAATCCCCATTCAAAAAAGGAACCAGAGATAGAAGGGGTTGGGGGATCACTGGAAGTTAGACAACATCAAAAGGATACAAGGACATACAAGCCATCCCGTACGCTGTTCCCAACCCAATTGTCTGGAAGTTTATTTGGACCAATCCTTTCATCTCGAAAGTTGATATCTTCTGCTGGACTTTATCCCACAAAAGTATCCTCACAGGTGATAATCTCAAGAAAAGAGGTATGGAAGGACCCTCCCGATGCCCTCTTTGTAAACACCATGAAGAAACGATGGATCACATCATTCTGGACTGCCCCTTCTCCAAAGAAGTGTGGCTCCATGTTATGAACCTTCCCCATGTCACTCCTCTACCCCTCACAACTCAAGATCTCTTCTCCTCTTGGATGTCCCTGTCTCCTTTCAAGATGAACAAAAAAAAGATGCTTCAAACAGCCTGGGAATGGCTCCCAAAAGCCACTTGCTGGAAGCTTTTGCTTGAGAGAAACAATAGAATCTTCAGGACTCAAGACTCTCCACCCCGAAAAATTGCAATGCAGGCTAGAGCTCTCCTAGGGGAAGCCCTAGAAAGTAACCTATCCTTATCAAACTCCACCCAGCTTCTACAAGAGGAGTTATGCTGGCTAATCTTGCTTGCCCCCAACCTCCAGCCCTGCACCTCTCGTTCCATTCCTCAAACAGAGCACTGGGAAATTAGACTTGAGGAAACATATTTCAGGCGTTGGATGGCTACCTTGAATGAACATTGTCTATTCTTCGACGATGTTTCGAAGGGAAAACCAGGTTCTGCCGATGCTGGAGGAGTCATCACTCTAGCAAATGGGAACACGCTATGCAATTATGCCTGGGGTCTAGGAATTGATTCTAACAATGCTGCTGAATTTTGTAGTTTATGGCAAGGCTTAAAAATAGTGGGTGATAAAGGAATTGGCAACATCACAGTCTTTGGGGACTCCAGGCTTCTTATCAGCGCCCTCATAAACAAGAAGAGCCCCCCCGCATATTAAACTTTGGCATATCTTTCAAAAAATCCTTCAACTGAGCAAATACTTCCAAAATATCAAATATTTCCATGTGCTGCGTGTGTTTAATATGCAAGCTAATAAAGAAGCCAACTATGGGGCTGCGCTGGACCAAAGCATCTTGATTATTGATGGTGAATCCCAAAGATGTGACATTCCTTAGCTGTAAGGGATCCTGGATCTTCTTATAGACTCCTCATTCGACCTGTTCATCCCACGTTTTCTCCAAACTCAAGAATGGTAGAGATTCCCTGCATCTTAGCAGGTCGTCAGATCACCTCGTCCTGTGGGAGATTCCAGCCAAGTTAATAAAGAAGCGCCCTCTCAAGACCCCTTATCCATTATCCTCTGCTTTGAAGTATTCAGATCCAGGAAAGAACACGGTGACTTCAAGTTCCTCATGCGCCAAGCCACATCCAGCTCTTCCTGCTCGCGCTCTACCCCGATCCAAGTGAAGACTGCCTCAGAATGGCTTCAGAAGGCTCATCAAGCTCAGGAATCTTAGCAGAAGGAAGAATCGGCTCACTGGAAGATGCCATGGGGCGCCTCAGAGCCAAACTAGATGAGCAAGACAAGAAACTTCAAACTGTCTCCAAAGCTGGAGATCAAGCATGGGACCTGCTGAACAAAGAACTGAGGCAGTTGCGATCTGATCTCACTGATAAACTGAAAGCTGTCAAGGATGAATCTCGCACAGGTTTCAAAGACACAGCCATAACACACGGAGATTTTGGCAACCGCATCACTGCACTAGAATCTGAAGTAGCCAAACTGAAAGCCAAACTGGACAAATGATCCAGCGACGCAAGCCCTCTCCTTATCACTCTGCTTTTATTATCCACAGGTCTATTTAAATAACTGTTTCAGGCCGTTGGGAGGCTGTGGCTCCCTGCCTCTGTTTGCTGAAGTTTCTTTCGCATCTATGTAACTATGTAACTATGGTATCTCTGTTTTTAAGCGTTCGGTAGCTTCTTACCAGTTTTAATATATCCTAAAATTATGTTTCTGTAAAAAAAACATTACTTATTATATAAAATTTATTATAAAACTTTATATTTAAAAATCTTTTCTTTCTTAAGCATAACATTCAATGACAACCTATTTTATAACAATGGACTTGAGAAATATCAACGGAAATATCACAATAAAATTTGCCACATGCAAGAGGCCCTTTTGTACTTCAAACTATCTTTTATCACATTTTCATTTCTTAATTTTCATTTTCTTCACTTTTTGTTATTATTACTATTTTCCATGAAGCTAAAAGAGACTCTATGAACCAGGATGTTGTTTTCCAATTAAAATATTTGTAATCTAAAAAATTATAACCTAAGAAAGTCTATTTTATTTTAACCAATTCAAAACATGAAATTTCGGTTTCGTTCTATCAAAAATTTGGAGTCCTTATTTAACCTTATATTGACGAAAAGAAACATTTTTACATTTCAAACTTATGTTAAATCAAATTTGTTTATATGTTTGCTATGCCTTTTTAATAATGCTACCACTTTGTCTGCATCAGTTCCAAACATTAGATGCCACCATCACCATGTTGTATTGGTGAAGGCCATGAGCTATAGTTCTTTGCATATTTCCATTTTACTGCAAAGTGCTCTGCATGATTCAATTCTCAATTGCCAAGTAGTGTGCTTGGCTGGATGCTACATGCAGTGCATGTGTCAAGATATGTTCATGATCTGCTCTAAATGGCCTTCTCTATACTTGGCATTAGCTCGACATGATTAGGCTTTGGAAAGATGAAGAGATGGAGTGGATAAAATATTTGTGTCGTCAATTTGGTAGGACAAGAATGGGAACATCGTCTAGTTTTACTATAGTGGCCATGACACTCTCATTTAGTTGCAACTATAGTGACCATGACACTCTCATTTAGTTGCAGAACTCCACTGACTATGATGAGAGCAGCACTATGGTGCATTCTTTATTATTTTTCATTGCTTGTCAATTATCCAATCAGCATAGATTCATTTTAAACTTGGATCTATCAAGCACAAGATCCAATTTCTTGAGGTGTACAATTTTTTACCATTTGGATCCTTCTCAATACTTGATAAATCTGGGTTTAAAGTGGATCTACAATGGATCTACGCTAGTTTTAAAAAAAATTATTTAAATCGATATTTAATTTTTATTTTTTAGTATTTTTTATTTATGTCTACTAGCATAACTTGACTAGCATAACGTGACTAACATGACAGGATCTCCCCCATGTTGGGTTGGAGAGCACCTCGTTTCTCTTGGTGCAATAACTGATAATATCCAATCAAATCTCTATAAAGTTTACTTTGCAAGGAAGGTAGAAGGTGTATAAAGTTTACTTTGCAAGGAAGGTAGAAGGTGCATACCTCACCAAGATCCACAATCCCTATAGCTTTGGGTTATTCTCTTCTCTGTTGCTACTCCAATATCACCATTATTTCAAAGTCTTGTAGCTTTTCATGCAATCTGGTTGGATATGTGGCCACCTCCAATGGTGCCTTCCTAACCCTTTTCTGAACCCGTTGCACTACCCTATCTACTAGGTCGTCTTCATCACTGGTTATTGGCAAAAGAACAAGAACAACATTAGTATTTAAGGATATGTTTAACAATACAATTAGGCTAATACCAAGAATGACAGATAAATTTCTAACTAATTACAGGCCTCAAGCTCAAAACTGCATAGACTTCAACAATTCATATCCTATAGAGAAAAAAAAACGAAAAGGAAAATGAAGAAGGTGGCGAGAATAGCAATTAGTCGTCAGAGATAACCAAGAACGTGGATCTCTTTGTAACTTTGTATATCAACATTGCTTCTATAAGCACTTTCATGTAAGTTGGTGAACTAAATACTAAAATATGACTTTTCGTGACTGATCCTATACTAAGTCGTTAAAGGAAGCACAAATATGATCCCCATTTCAAGAACAATTAAGCACACTACGATGAAGTTTACCTCTGTATAAGGAATTAACGATAATATTTTAGCTACTTGTTTCATAGAAGATTGTGTTGCATGATATCACTTAGTTTTATATGAAGGACTCTTTCTTGATGATATTACTTAATAATGATAGCTCCCACCACGAATATCTACCATCGTTTGTAACCACTCTCTCTTTCATGAGGCTATTCATTACAAATCACTCGATTGGAGTTTAATCGCTCTAGTAGTTTTCCTCTTACTTTTATGTATTTTGTTAAAGGGATTTCATGCTTAACAACAAGGAAGAGATGCTTAGAAATCAAGAGGTAGGATCCTTACCACCTTGATAATCTATTTGTTACATGGTAGATCTTATAATTTCTTTATCACATTGAGGACTTCTTAAGATTACTTCTTGAACCACTTTTTATCTCTTAAAGGTGTTGTAGACTTTTCATGTTCATCATATTACATCTTATGATCGATCACCTTTGGTCAAATGTGATTATGGACCTTTATGATCTTGTACATATTTAATACTATCTTCTATTAGCCATGTATCACACAAGTTACCCTTAGATCTAGGTAGAGGATGATGGTCTAGTGACGTTGGTTGGGGTTGGGGCCCTAGAGATCCAGGATCCATTCTTAAGAAGGCCTATGCCCCACCCTTGATTCTGGGGGATAGAATATTAGGGTGGCTCTTTCTGTTGAAAAAACGTTACCCTTAGAGCTCTTATGCATGGATATCTTACTCTTTACTCTATACGGTAATCTCCTTACACTAGGAACACTATAAGGAAAAGAGTTTGTAGTGGAGGTTTTTAGTGTTACAAGATTCGCCAAAATTGTCAAAAAAAGAATCTGCTACAACCTCCACCAATGGTAACGAATGTTTTTGCGGATCCTTTTTATAACAAAAGAAACTCGACAACCGAAGGCTATAGTGCATTTTTTTTATCGGTGTGCTTCTTTAAAAAATAATGCACTGGTGCAGAATATGCTAATATGCACCAGTGCAATATCATAAAAAAGGACACGCATCAGTACACTCCAACACATATAGCATCAACATGCACCAAAATATATCACCCCGAATGGTTTAAAACACTATATGCATCAGGATGTTGTAACCAAAGCAACATTGGTGCTTATTTATTCATTGAATGCACTGGCATGTTTCATCATGATAAGCACTGGTGTGTTTGAAAAATTGGAAAGCATCAGGGTGATTAATAAATATTAAACCCACTCGTAAATACGACTCGGTCATGAACTTATTTAAAAACTTTAATGTTGAGGTAAGTGTAAATTAGAGGATCGAGGCATACAATTTTACCAAACGCACCAATGTGTAACATTTGACCAAGAGCATTGATGCGGTAGTAAATCTCAAAAGCACCGTAGCTTATTTTTTGAATAGTGGCTACTAACATTGTAGTGGAATATCTATATTTTATTTTTATTTTTATTATCATTATTCATCAGAAATTGAAATATCTTTTTATAGAACTATTCATTTCAATTTTAATTATTTTGCTTGTTTAGATTCCTTTCTTATATCCTAGACTCTATCATCTATAGTAATATTTAATCATCCATACATTTAGTTACCAATTACCATTTCACAAGTAACATTTGATAATGACATTGGAGAATGCAATAGAATAAAAAGGAATTATTTTATTATATATCAATAAGAGACTCTTTGTCATACAAAATAGGACAACATAAATTCCATAATAATCAAAATGTCAGCATGCATGTAATTGTTACACTTATTGGTAACAAGTTGTCTTTCAATTTGGACATTATGTCCAATATATTATATAAAATGTCTGATTTTCACAAACAATTATTTCAAAATGTACAACAACTTGCATAAACATCCAAAATATATGGATCGTCATTCTTTGTTGGAACTGTTATCAGTGCTCAAGCTACTTCCATCACTTGGGTTATTTGACCGAATGTTGTGTTGATTGCTTCAATTGTTTTCCTTTTCTTTAGCTTCCATCTGCAAACATAAAAATAAAGTTTACTGAGTGTATCTACAATATTTCCGAGAATAATAAAAATTAAAAGAGACAATATACATGAATGTAATATGAAAATGACGTACCAGAGAAATAATTTTGTCCTGAATGCCACACATTCTTTCAAAACCATGTCTCATGCTATCTATCAGCAACTCCTATATTGGACACACTCAATACTTTACTTCCTACAAGTTTTATACCTTGGAAGAAATCGTAGATTTAACTTAAAGGGTTTTTGTTGTTCTATTACTTATAAAATGAGAGAAGTAAAATAACATAGATACTTACAAATTCCGCAATTAATTTTTGGTACGCCAACATTTATGCACAACCCATTCTTAACCTAATGCCAATCAATTCCTCTTATGGTTCTTCTTTTTGTGTTAACACATGTTACAAGACATCCAAGTAAGGCTAGTGAAAATAAATAAATAAATATAAATGTCACAACCACTATGAAATATTGAGTTGATATAAGCAAATAAAAACTACTCACAAACTTTCCTATCCACCCATTTTTTCCTTGTCGTCTTGTCTTATGTGCTAAATGGGTTCCATTTTGTTTTCTTTTCTGTAACATAATAATTGAGAATTAATATTTAATTTTGAATTAATTAATTAGATGTACATGATAATAAAAAAATACAATGTTTTGATACATTTGAAGCACTTTATTGTTCAGATGAATCCTCCTACAATGCAATTATGTCCATTCTCTTGTACACGTTTTTGGACATCTCTATTGGAACATTTCACATATCACCTCATTCATCCTTTCGAGATTTCATAAACTTATCCAAAATGTAAAATGGCATTAAAATATTTTTTTTGTTTATATGAAAAATAAATATAGCATGATTAAAATTATTAAAGGAATGTTGTGTAGTAGTAGATACATTTTCTATATAAACATGTTTAGGAATATTACTTTTTGAATTAGTGTTTTTTTGTTGTTGTATGTTTTTTCAATTGCGAGTCTAACAAGTCTCATTGACCGTTGCTCTAGAAATGCCTCTTGTAGTTTACATATGTCTTAAAATCATTTGATTGATTTCTGTACTGTAAGTGAAAAGTACGTCTATACGTTCTTTCCTTTATTTCCTCATTTTTTTATAAAAGTACTTTCCCCTTATATTAACTTCCAACACCACTCTAGATGATCTAATGAACAATTCATCATCACTTGCATCCTTCGTAATTTTTTTCTAATGATGACATTCACTTCTATTGCTATCATTACTTGCATAACATTCAACATATGTGAGTTAGATTATTTAAAACATATTAGAGAATATTCGTAAGCACAATACTACTCAAAATTTAAGAAATAATTCATATTGATATGTTATTTATTCCCCCTATTCATCACTCTATAGCTTTTACATTAATGTTTTATGCTCTTCTGCACTTAGATTGCTAAGTATCTTATTGAGCTTCCTCCATTTTTGGCTCCGTATGTCACATATTAACCAATACATATTTACTTAAATTTACAAATAATTCAAAATTATTAATTTAAATATAGAAATTAAAAAACACTTTCATCCTTTGCAATTTTGAATGTGCTCCCATCATGTCAACTAGAATTGTTGTTCATCTAACTATTATCATGCATTTTATATCAATAAACAACCTGGACCACTAAATACAAAAGTTATAAATTATGTTATACAAATAAAGTTCAGAACTCTAATATAGAAAAAAAAGTCTCAGATCGATGTGCTTAAGTTCATAAAACGCATCAGTGTGTTTCTTACAAAAAAGCACGGATTTGTTTTGTCAAACATGGCACATTGTGAACCATAGATATTTTTTCTATGTTTGTAGGAAAATTAAATAAATGGCGAGGATGGCTATGTCAGTGCGTTATTGAGATAAATGCACTGGTGTGTTAATCCAATATTGTCGCAGCAAAAGTTGTGAAATATTTTTTGCATATTTTAGAAAACAAACTATAATGGTAGGCCCATAACTATTGGCATTCTATTGAACAAAACACATCGGTGCACTTAATTTATAAAAATGACACAAAAAATTATGTCAACATTTTTTTATGAAAAAATTATAAAAAAAAACTATAAAAACCATCCAAGGCCTACAAGGTTTTGGATCCGACCCAAAAAGTGGCCCATGGTACCCAACGATTTCTATATAAAATAAGAAAATCAATAAATCTAAAACCCTCAAAATAAAAATTGTTATTGTGAAAGAGTAAAATGATTTAAACCCTAAAGTAAACTTTTGCAGCGACATAAAATGAAAAGAACTAGTGAGAAAAGAAGGGTTGCAACATTGAAGGTAACTATGAAGTTTTTTTTCTAAATTTAGTTTAAATATAAATAAGATAATAAGATCAATAATCATTAGCAGAAATTTCAACTCAAAATGGGCCTTTTAACTTTAACTCAAATTCCATGTCATCATGTGTTATCCAATGCAATTTCTTTAAATTTGAAATACCGTATAGGTCTTAAACACCTTTTTAATATAAATTTGGGGATATGTATCATAAAAAAAAAAGTACTTTTTTGTTTGTATTTTCGGCATATCTCCCCGTGTTTTTACTCAAATTTCGATCGGGAGAGCTTGTTGGATGCGGAATTAAATTCTGCATCCAATGGGTACCCACTTGGCATACTTTTGACAGACCCCGCTACCCCAAAAACAAGAAATACCTGGAAAAAAACGTACCTAACTTCTGTGATTTTTTTATTTTGATTTTCAGTAGTACGGTGCACTTAAGGTTATGTTGCATCGGTGTGTATATTATTACATACCCGCAATGATGCATTTAATGTTTATCGTGGCACCATAAAATCATATAATATAGTAAGTACAAAAATTAAGAAACATATATGCTTCTTAAGTGCATATACATAATAAGACACGCCGGTGTGTGTGTTTATACTAAATGCATTAGTAAGACTATCTTTTGTAAAATGAATTGATAAATATTTGCTATCAAATATAGCATAAAATTTCTGTAACACACCTAAAAATCGTAAAAAAGTAATAAAAATTACATGCATTACTTTTACATTTACTTAGCATATTTCTATGTTTTGCTTCAACTATTTCTAATATCTTTGTCCTGTTGGTTACGACAGGTTTTGCTAAACATTACAATGGCTAGTTCCTTTCAGAACCTTCATCCATGTCTACACAGGTGATGTACTTTGTTTATACATGTTCTTTATGTACTTTGTTTATACATGTTCTTTATTTATTTATCTTATAAAAGATTGAACTAGCCTGAGGTATGGGAGATCGTCCATGGTCTTGACCCCAGCCCGTCAATTGCATTTTATTTTCAAGGCCTTGGCCTTACCATATTTTATACTATATGTGTAAAGACCTGCTCCTAAGTGTGAGAATATTATGGTTTGTAAGTGTATGGTTCTCCATGCGGTGACCCCTTGATATCAATAAAACATGAGGGTTTACATACTTATGGTTGGTATAATACTACATGTTTTGGCCTTAATACATTTCTTTATGGTCCTTAATGTTCATGGTGTAAATGCTATATCATACAGTTTTAATATGATTTAAAATATTACAATGCATAAACCAAAATATGCTTGCAATATGGTTTTAATGTATTTGAAGGCATAACACTATGCTAGGATTGTAAATATTTCAAAAGACCTTGGCCTAACCTAGCACTAAGGTGATAGCATGATTCAAAGATATTTATACTATGCATATATATTATGGTTATAGTGGAAAGGGGTGTGGACCTTGACATAACCTATGATGGCATTATATACCATAGTTATATCATCACAAAGGTTCTATCATATATATATAATGATACATGGTGTGATGTTCAATGTAAAGGTTGGTTTGTCATGTTATAAGGTTTGTTATGCTCCAAGGTTCCATGGCATAATTATACAGTTGGCATTTAATAAATATCCACAGTTTGGATTCGTAATGATTTGGTTTTGCAATGAGTTGGCCATGCATTAAGTGGTACTTCTATTTGATATTTAAACTTGTCATGGCTACGAGTTGGCAATGCAGCTAGTACCATGAGGCAACACGAGATTAAATCTTTTCCTTACACCTGGATGGTGAGATCTTAAGGTTTTCGTAGTGTTTTGTAAATGACTTTACTCTATCTCAGCTCGCATTTGGTTTTGTTGCTTGTCGTAGGCCGGTTGTGTTGGAAATATGGATTATAGTTGTCATTGATGTCAAATTAGTTCATGAATGACAAAGGATAAGTGTTAGAAAATAGTACCATAGAGAAATAATAGATACATAGTTAAATCATTAAACATGATGCAAAAAAAATTAAACACATTATAGAGAGACATGGATATAACATGGTTCACCCAAAATATGGCCTACGTCCACACAGAAATTGCCAGTCCTTTTATTACCATCTAGAAAGATGAAGGGATACAACCTGCAACAAACCAAATACACTTCCTCTTCACACTCTCACAGTCTCTCTCACACAATCACAGAGATTGTTTACAATGATACAATACAATACCATACCATACATATCTGTATTAAAATGCTTTTCTTTTATAGGGGAAATACCATGAGAAAATACTATGGTTAACCCAATACCATGGGTCTGCAAAACTATTGGCCAACAGACATCCCAAAAGTTGGGGAACGAGTGTACAGTAAACCTTGGGTGCAAACATGAATGAATAACATATATGAATATGGAATATCAGGCTCCACAACCAAAAATAAGAAAAGGACATGATGGAAGAGTGAAAGGGGTGTGGACCTTGACATAACCTATGATGGCATTATATACCATAGTTATGTCATCATGAAGGTTCTAGCATATATATATAATGATACATGGTGTGGTGTTCAATGCAAAGGTTGGTTTGTCATGTTATAAGGTTTGTTATGCTCCAAGGTTCCATGGCATAATTATACGGTTGGCATTTAATAAATATCCACCATTTGGATTCGCAAAGATTTGGCCATGCATTAAGTGGTACTTCTATTTGACATTTAAACTTGTCATGGCTGCGAGTTGGTATTGCAGCCAGTCCCACGAGGAAACACGAGATTAAATCTTTTCCTTACACCTGGATGGTGAGATCTTAAGGTTTTCGTAGGGTTTTGTAAATGACTTTACTCTGTCTCAGCTCTCAGTTGGTTTTGTTGCTTGTCATAGGTCGGTTGTGTTGGAAATATGTGTTATAGTTGTCATTGATGTCAAATTAGTTCATGAATGAAAAAGGATAAGTGTTAGAAAACAGGACCACAGAACAATAATAGATACACAGTTAAATCATTAAACATTATGCAAAAAAAAATTAAATGCATTATAGAGAGACACAGATATAACGTGGTTCACCCAAAAGATGGCCTACGTCCACACAGAAATTGCTAGTCCTTTTATTACCATTTAGAAAGATGAAGGGATACAACCTACAGCAAACCTGCTGCACTTCCTCTTCACACTCTCATAGTCTCTCTCACACAATCATAGAGATTGTTTACAATGATACAATACAATACCATACCATACACATCCATATTAAAATGATTTTCTTTTATAAGGGAAATACCATGGGAAAATACTAAGGTTAACCCAATACCATGGGTCCATAAAACTATTGGCCAACAGACATCCCAAAAGTTGGGGAACGAGTGTACAGTAAACCTTGGGTACAAACATGACTGAATAACATATCTGAATCTAGAATATTAGGCTCCACAACCAACAGTAAGAAAAGGACATGATGGAACAGTGAACTCGGTGAAAGACAAAGGAGAGACAAAAGGTGAACTTAGTATAAGTCAATGGAAAGACAAAGGTAGTGATGACAAATGCAATGGATGAAATGGACATGAATGATTGATCTGAAGACTTCCAAGACAGTATATGTAAACAATGGTTAATGAAACAAATAATAGAGATCAAGTGGAAGTGGAGATGTAGTATGAATGACAAAGCTGGTTAGACAAATGAAGATTGGAAGTATAGAAGAGTGAACTGAACGAGAGATAGAATATATGTAAAAATCGAAGAACATAGAAACTATATTTGCGAGAATGTTTATTAATTCTTTATAATCAACGTGATGAAATTATCTGTGTGTATAAATCTTCAAAAGTGTTAGAAACGGTCGTAGAGGATTTCCACAAAGAAATCGTGCAGATCCGCAAAGACATGGTGGGATCCGCATTTGATCTAAAATCGACGATTAGGAATCATCCTGCATGAGATCCGACAGTTAAGGATTAGTTCCGCAAAGGATAGGTGGAAAAGATGAAGTTCCACAAAACAGTATAGATCAATGGTCAATATATATCCCACAACACATCGACGGTGTGGAAAACTCATTGCAAGAAAACCATTACGAAAACAGAAAAGTGACTAGGAGATAAGTTCTGCAAAAGATCAAGATCGGATGACTGAGAATAGATCCGCAAGGATATCGACGGTAGAAAATGATTTCCACACAAAGAAAAGCGGAAGGAACAGAATCACAAAAAGACTGTAGGAAAAGTCACAGTTCTGCATTCTACATCCCGCGATCTGAAAGATTAACGGTGAGAAAGACATTCACGAAATATCGATGGTGCAGAAAGATTAGCATAAAAGTGGAAATATCGAAATGATATTATGAAAAGTCACAAACCCGCGTTTCGCTATCCGCATCTTATTGAAGAAAAATGATCAAAAAGAAGCCTGCAGGAGATCAACGATGCAGAACGATTGAGGCAAAAATCTAAGTGCAAAAAGACATTTTGAGAAATGTCATCGTTCAACATTCCACATACCGCATCCCATATCAGATCTACAGTTAGGAAAAAATCTAGGATAAAGATCAATGGGTCAGGATGCGTGCAGAAAGACGACTGTGGAAAACGATTCCAGGAAGCTAATATTGTGGAAATACATTTTTTATATGTACGATCAGAAAGATGCTCGGAATCAGATCAACAACTCAAGGTGATTTCAGAAATAGAGACTTTGGAAGAGTGCGACTGAAAGGTTAAAATGTAAATTAATTAACATGAGTTTAAGGAATGTCCACATGGAGGTTGTAGAGGAAAAGATAGCATGAGGAATCCTACAAGGAAGAAAGAGAATATCGGGAAGGACATGAGGAAGCTCGTTTCCTGTAAATGGAAGGTAATCCAATGTAAGGAAATCTACAAGGAGCCCACATAGGAAGAGAGATAGAAGTTCTAAAGATGGTTTGTCAATTAAGTAATTGATTAAATAAGTTTAAACAAATAAATAGAATTAAGAATGAGGAACAAAGAAATACAAGAGCATGTTGGTTTGGAAAAGGTGTGTTTTTCCATATTGAAGAGGCATGAATATATTTGAAAAGGTATGTTTTTGTTGAGAAGAATTATTTAAGCAGAATATTGAAGTAGAATAAAGGTGTCTCTATCATCCATATCTATGCATCCAAAGCATAAGACAGAGACCAAAGTAGAGTAACAAGAGACAATGTTTTTAAGAAGATCTGAAAGTTCAATAATATCAAATTAGGGTGGCAAGGTGGTGCTAGGGAAGGCTACATGCCTGCAAGGAGGTCTTAGCCTCCTTCCCGTAGTGGCTGGAGAATCAGGGTATTGGTGTATCCTTGTCTCTAGGTGCAGGAATAAACCACAGTGTGGGTGCATCCTTTAGTAGTGGTTGAGAAACTTGGGCCTTGTGGTCTCCAGCAAGTGAGTGCTTGCAAATAACTATTGTATATTGTAAAAACAAAGTTTTGCAAATAATAAAAACGTGTTGGTGGTTTACCCTATTGGGTTCCACATTAAAAAAATGTGTCCACATTTGTTTTTACATTTGCTAAAATAAAAGAAATTGTGTTTAAATTTTTGTCATTGATTCACCCCCCTCTCAGTGATAATACATGATTCATCACGATGAGGGAGGAGCTCTGCTCTATGTTTTTCCTACTTGGTTTCCATTATTTTAATGGTGTTGTTCTGGTTCTCTCTGAGGTAACCTGGACCTCAAAAGTTTTCCATCCATACTTGAGCTCAAACAAGCCTATAAATACTCACAACACATGAACAGTATGCTCCAATAGGTAAGCCCCAACTTGATACTTTTACTCTACAATTTACTGGGTTTGTAATGGATAGTTCGAGTTGCTTTGACTGATATGTTTTTCAGTGTATGCAAGATGCGGATGGATAAGAGTGCTCATAGGAGCTGACCCTTGGCCCTCATTTCCAAATGTGAAGGTAAGGTTTCAAACCTCCTTAAGTTTATTACTGGGTTTTAAATAAAATTACACTGTGATGTTAAACTGACTACAAATGGACAATTTGCAGGTTCGACACTAGAGAGCAAGGTGATAGGGTCACCTCCTCCCAGGACCATGTTTCTAAATTCCTAGGTAAAGTCTGTACTTCGAACCTGGTTAAAAATTTAGCTTTTCTTTTTAAAAAAGGACCCATACTGACCCATCCTATCATGGTTGCAAGTCATGCTGAACAGAGGTTGTGAGGGCTCCATTGGTAGCCATAATGGTTCACAAGATAAGTGTTTTGGTTGAAATTTTGTAAATATTTTTATGAAACCATTCTCATGTTTGTGCCGACTCTTTAGCCATATCATGGCACTATAATGTAATGGAATATTTTAGTTTATACCCTGGCAGGGTGTGGGTACCCTTGATAGGTCTTATTCCCATATTGCTTTTAACATTGGTATACTTCAATTTTACTATGGAAGACATCAACAATGGTCTTACAGCCGCTCTTTAATATGTGTGTGTGTGTGTGTTGTTTAAATAAAAAGGGAGTATCAGACTTCGACTAGGTAATATCCATTAGCGTTTTTGTAATCTCTGTATTTTTGTAACCATGATGTTTTGTATTAAACCAACCGGCTGCCATTGTGACAGTCATACGATTGTGAGCAATGCCACACCATTTTATTTATAGATTGTGGATACAAACTCAAATTTTTCCCAAGCAATGCGTTGGTTATCATGTAGTGTTTTCTTAGTTAATGTAGTGTTTTCTTGGTTATTTTTCCTATGCAATAATTGTTTCAAACACGGCACGAATCCTCGATGGTCTTACAATTGTGAGTAAAGTTACATTGTTTTATATCTTCCACCTTTTTTTAATTAGTTGTGAGTGCAGGATGGTTATAATTGAATGATTTAATGAGGTTTTGCCTCTGTATAAATTAGGGTAGCCACGATGTGGACTTACGACCCTGTAAATATAGTGTTGGTTATGTTTATTGACACGACCCATAGGGTCGGTGATATCTTAAACTAAAGTTAAGGTTTTATTGTTATTAATACTTGGCTATTGATGATAGTGATACCTGTATTGATGTTGTGATAGTAGATATGAAAGATAGCCCAATAGTCAGTCCTAGATGTGATTTAAATTATTTCTTTACTATCTTGTGCATGTTGGTGGATGTTAATAGGATCTTTGATCTGTATGTTGGATTTCATCAGACGATTTCATAGTTTCATTACTATAAATCAATGTGTAAATTTCTCATAGTACTTTTAATTAAATATCTTAAGGAGATTCGATCCACGATCTCAGTAGTGTAATTTAACACAAGAGTGTCTTTAGTAATCAAACATTCAATTTGTTTTGGATTTTGATTGAGATTCATTTTAAAATACTTTGACAGACCTAGCGGTCATCAAATAATTATAACCTTCTTCTTGATTTGGTTTTCCTCTGTACATGATTGTGAATCGTATCTCTAAAATCTTGCTAAGTTGATTAAATGTTTTGTTTAGGATTTAATTGAATATTTATGTGTATGTATACCTACGATAATGACCTTGTACTTTCATGATTTGTTAAGTAGACCTTATTTGAATTGAATACTTGAATGGGAATCTTATGGGTAGTATAATGTTAATATTATTGGGTGAAATTCATTCGTAAATATATTTAATAATATAGATATATACTATGTGTTTGTGCCAGAAATTGTTTCCAAGGCCAAAGAAACAAGCCAACACAATCTCAAAATAAAATCAATAAAGTAAATTGGATTTAGGGTTTCCTGAAATGTTTTCTTGGTTGTGAGTTTTGGGAACAAACAGGGAATACACTCATGAGCAAAGTAATAACTAAATCATAAGAAAAAGATGACAAAGATGCATAATATATTCAACCAGATCCAACAGAACACAATATTGAAGTTCATTCATAAAAGACAAGCATCACTAGCATATAAACATAAACCAGTAATGAATATATCAATTAAGCAACTCAACAAGCTGAACAATGAAGCCAACACCGAAACTGAAGGGTAAAAGGTGTCATATATCTCATAGTTTTATCATCAAATGCATACAAGAGTTTTGATACTTACCTCATGAATAAGTCTAAAGACCTCCTGAAGCTCTCCCAAAATCGAACCCTCTCAATGACTTTCTAACCTCTCTAAATACTGTTCTTTACAAAATCAGTTAGGGATCTAACCCTAACTGCCTTTCATCAACTCGATGAGATAAAGTAAAATGTACAATATTACAAAACATGATATTTTCTAAAAATAGTAAACACTAACTAATATGTTTCTCAAAAAGAGATAACAAAAAACTAATTCAATAACTAACTCATAAGTCCTTTGCTGCCTCAGCTAGCAAAGCTATGCCATCTAGTGCCTGAACTTTCTTCCTAGCTCACCTCTACTCCTTTTCCATGTCAGCTATCCTTTTGGTGAGCTCCTCATTTTTCTACTGCAAATCCTTGGCTGTATTTTTCAACTCTATGCATTGCAAGTCAGTGGTTCTTTTTCTCTTTAAATCCTCTTTAGATACTACTGTCAGTTCCTAAAAATGTTCATTAACATCCTGTAGATCTCCTCTAAGCCTTCCATTTTCCATCATCAGCCCCTCACTGATCTCTTGTATATAATTCATCTGCTGTTTGTCCTACTTAATAGTTTTCTGCAAGTTTTCCTTATCTGAATCAAATAACCTCTTTGTCATGATCTCTTGTTCATAACTGGGTATCCAAGGTATGTCAAATTTCTTAAAAATGTCTGCATCTTTATTTAACAGGTTTGTGGAAATATCAGGAATATTAGGGTCTTCCAGAATACCTACTTCCCTAAGTATGAGTTCATCTTCATCTTCCCATTCTTGATCTTCAACATTAGGTACTTCAGCTTTTTCTTCCTGCTATTGCTTTAAAAGTTCATTTCTCAATTCAAGGAATATGGTAGAAAGTTCAGGTTCGGGCTGGATTGACTCCTTTACTGACTGTGATGATCCTTTTTCTTTTGCAGGATGAGAAGAGGAAGCTTTGGCAACTGTTTTTCCCTTGCTTCTGATGTTCATTATGTCAAATTTTGGTTCTTCACTTGAGGAAATATCATCCAGGACAGTCACTTGCTTGGTATTCAATTTAGGATTGAGCAGCTTCTCCATATTCCACCTTAGATTATTCGTTGGCCTGGTTTTAGGCCTCCAATATGGGGCTATCACTTCAATCCTTTTCTTCTTCCTATTAGGTTTGACTATTTTGATTTCTGAACTGAAGAATTCTCTGCATGTTTCAGCCTTATCTTCAGTTTTAGCAATAGGCTGATCTTCTTCTAATAAATACCCTTCATCATCTGACAGAATGGTAATAGGACTCCTCTACTTGGTCTGCAATTCCTCTTCATGTACAGCAACCTCCTCTGGAATAACATCTTTAACTTTATTGGAAAATTCTGCTGGTATCAAATATTCCAAAGGCTTCACTTTCTCTTCTGTAAAAAATGAATACTTGCCTTTGACACCAACTGAAGACATTTGAGTTTTAGTCTTTACAGGCTCTGAGTCTCCTTTAGGCTTCACCTCCTCTTTGTCTTCAGTTTTTTCCTTTTGTTCTAATTTCCTTATAAGGATTTTCCCTTTATCTGCCTGCTTCTTGATTTGTTGATCTTCTTGTTTCATTTGAAAACCTGGCTAGAATAGGAAAAAATACCAAGTTTTTCCTTCAGCTTGTAGGACAGTGCTAATGATAAAATTAATTAATCCATGGTGAAAAATTGATTGTGAATAATGGTCTATATGGCCCTTGACTCTGTTGGACATCTTTTGCAGGCTTTTGTATAGGAAGAAGGGAAGACTCATCTTGGACACCCCCACCATATGCTGTAAAAATATGAAGTGGCATTTATAAACAAAAGCATATATGCCCTCACATGTTATATAGATCTGCAAGATTCTGATAGGTTTGACCCATTCCCTTCTGAAGTTCTGGATTAAGATGCCCTTGTTCCAATCTGGGGTGACATTAGGTAGTAGATATTTCTGTGCATCAAATGTGAATGCCAGTTTTTTAAACCACTTTTCACCTTCATCTCTAATCCCTGTAGCCTCTGCAACCAAATCTACTGTCAATCTGAATTTCAAAGTATCAAACACCACCATGTCATCTTTGTAACATTGTGCAAACCTACAGGAAACTTCAGCATTGTAACCATCTATTCTCTTGAAGAAGTCCAGCCAGCCAGCCTGTTGAAAAAGTTCAACACACCGTGGGAGCTTCTCAATCCAAGTTATATCAGTAGGTTTATCTCTATTCACCTTGCCACTCTTACCCATTTGTCTTCAGTAGCTGGAAATTGTGAGAGTTTAGGGTTCAATTGATGCCTTGACAGATGTTTTTTCTTCTCCAGACATCTCAAGTTTCAATAACTCACCTTCCTCAATATTCACTGAATGATTCTTTTAGTTTACTAATACAGGTTAGGCTTTATCATAGGTATAAGTGGTATAGGTCATTTAGAGTACTTCATCCTCTTCACTGCAACTGATTATGAAACCTAGTTACCCATCAATTTGTTTGTTCAAATAAATGACAATCTCCAACATGCATAATAAACCTGTGTATTAGTACCCATAACTTGCCAGAATCATTTATAAACATTCTCTGCATAAAAAGAGTTTTACATGAAGGATCTCAGCTGCCAACCTTTTAGACTAAATGAAAATTGTTTATATGTTGGATGAGAAGATATATAAAGCAGAAACAATCTTAAACTTAGTCACTTTCATCTCTCAGTAATTTTAGTATCAAAATGATAGTAGGTCTTCATCTACTCTCAAGCCTTTAGCTCCTTGATGCTTCTATTTGCTTCCAAAAATAGTAAGCTTCAACACCTAACAAAATTAGGTCTCCCTGCAACTTCAGATATTCGGTTCCTTTTTTGTATTGCTTGCAAACATAAAATCACTTTAAGACATCGAAAACACTGTCGAATGTATAGTTCATCACATCACTACACTTTGAGCTTTGACAGGGTCATACTTCATTAAAAATTGCTATTTTTTCAACCTTCACTCATCCTGTAGTCTCAGAGCATCTTAGACAGCTATTTCTTTGGCCGAAATTTCATTTAAAAACACAATTTAGCATTTCCCTTGATCAATTTTGATAGAATAGACCCCAGCGAAAAAGCCCCAAATTATCAATTATATTGGCCTATCATGGAATAGCTTTTAAATTCTTTATTACAATTGCTTCACACCACTTCTCATGTTGTTTGAGTACCGACTTGAAGGATACAGGTGTCTTTCCACGTTCAATTTGACTGCAGGTAGTGAAATTGGGAAGCCCTAATTTCATGCGAAACCATAAAAACCTCACCTTTGTTTTCCAACGGCAATGTCCGATTTTTTAGCAGCCACTGTTGCTCCACTAAGTCTTCTATCATCGAATATGCATGCAAGTAACAACTCACTTCATATTAAACCAAATCCACGCTGCTACCTGTCAAGATGAACTGCATTCAGAGTAATGATGACCATGATTGCCTCACGACATGAAACCACATGTTCTCATGACAGTTCCTGAGTCCACACGTAGCAAACACCCTCAAATCATGTGATCAGTCACTCCATATTCGAAATCATGAAAAAATATGACTAAAAAATTAGAGGAAATAGAGTCGCGATATTCTTGTAGCTCTCCTTCATTATTTTTGGGCTCATGCGCTACAAGAATAACTTTTAACACTATTTTGGCGATGTTTTACAACTTTTTGCCTTTTTGAATGCAGGTCAAGTGATGAACTATGCTTTTGGCATGTATTTGAATTATTACTATACTCATAATATGATTTGTGAGTCCATTAGTGAACATGATGACCTTTTAAAGAACCCCTCAATAATGTAAAGGATAAAAAATAAAGTAAAAATATAAAGGCCAAATTCAAAAATTCACATAACAACCAAAAATTCCTTTAAAAGAAGCAAGAACCAAACTAAAACAAATGAGTGACTTGGAATAAAATGCAAATCAAACAAAAATTGAAGAAACAAATTACTGACTTAACATTTTGCTCCAGCTGCGGGATGAAGTCCTCCCTGCGAGGCTTCAAGAACCTGTAGACCAGTGCCTTCTGTCTACAAAACTTCCATTGGGCTATGGAGTCTTTATTATGCTTCACTCACACTAGTATGTACAATGAAAAGTGAAAATCCCCTTAAATACTGTAAAAATGTTTGAGGAATCGTCTATTTACAGGACTAGACAACTCCTCACCTTCTAATGACTGCAGGATAAAAGTATTATTTTCCAAAACTTTAGACACAAGGAAAGGGCCAAACCAAAGATTGTCAAACTTACCATGCTTACCCTTTTGTTCTTTCCTTGCACCCACCTCAGAACTATGTCACCAACTGAGAAAGTATTTTCTTTGATGTTCCTATCAAATCTGCTTTTGATCTTGGATATATACAACTGTGCTTTTTCATCCACCTTTTCCCTGCTCTGCTGCAACTCAATAATTTCAAAAATTATTCTTTGCATGTCATTTGGTTCCTCCTGAGAATTCGGGAGAAACTTCATCACTGGGATTCCCAATTGAACAAGGAAAACTGCCTCTGTACCATAAACTAATTGAAATGGAGAAGTCCCAATTTCTTGTTTCACTGTGATCCTATCTGCCCATAATGCATATTTTAGCATTGAATCCCATGATCTTTTGTTATGCTTGAGCAAATTCTTGATACTCTGAATGATGTTCTTATTAGAGGATTCAGCCAAGCCATTACCCTGGGGGTAATACGGAGTTGAGTTCTTTAGCATAATACCATTCTTCTCACAAAATGCTACCATTGCCTTAGACTTGAAGGCCTTAGCATTATCTGTCACTAACTTGTGAGGACAGCCAAACCTGCTCAAGATATTTTTCTCAATGAAATCCATGATAACCTTGTCTGTAGCATTCCTTGTAGGAATGGCTTCTACCCATTTTGTGAAAAAGTCTGTTGCAGTCAAGATCCAATGATTCTACCCTGAGGAAGCCAAATTTATTTCTCCATTAAAATCCAGACCCCATTGCTGGAAAGGAGCATTGACTACAATGGGTTTCAGAGGCAAAGACAACAATTTCTGTTTTCCAACAAACTTCTGACAAGGGACATAGGCCCTTACCTGCTGATAAACATCTGCAAACAAGGAAGGCCAATAGTATCCAGCTCTTAAAATTCTGTAGGCTGTTGTTTTCCAGTATTTGTGCCCCCCACAAGCACCCTCATGAGATTCAGAAATCACTCCTTCAATCTCTGATTTGTCCAAACATCTGAGCAGAATACCTCCTAGGTCCTTCTAGAATAATTGCTCTTCCATTAAACAGTACTTAGTAGCTTTAAGTTTTAAATATCTAGCATCCTTCCTATCCATATGCTTAGGACATTGCAAAAATAACAGAAAATGAACAATGTTTGCATTCCATTCTAATGATGAATAGTAGTCCATGATTTTCTCTTTTTCCAGTATTGCTTGATCTTCTTTAGGAACTGATTCTTCAGCCATGACATGCAATCCCAGTGCCTGACAGTTTAATTCAGCCAGCAGCTTGGCTAAACCTTGTCCCTTGACAAGATTGGTAGGTCTGATCTCAACATCATACTCCATAATCTTTGCAATCCACCTGCCTCTTTTCCCTTCGCTATCAAGCTATGTCAAGACATCTTTTACAGCAGAATTTGGAACAAATGAAATAACATTTGAATGCAGGACATAAATTCTGAAAAAATTTCAAAGCCTTTACCAGAGCATAAGCCTGCTTCTCCAATATACTGTACTTAATCTCAGAATATCTGAGAGTTTTGCTGAAGAAGGCAATAGGCTGTTCCAATCCTTCTTTATTCTTCTGAAGTAAGACAGCTGCAATTGTGTCTTCTGATGCAAATGAGAAAGTAAGGAATTCCTTAGTAAAATCAGGACTTACCAATACAGGTGCTTCAGTAAGAGCTACTTTGATTTTCTCAAATGCATCCTTTGCCTCAAAATTCCACCTGACTTCTTGATCCTTCTTGAGCATGGCTATGATCTGTTTAATGGTTTCAGCAAAGTTAGGAATAAACCACCACAGAAAATTGATTTTTCCAATGAATTATTGAACATCCTTTTTACTCCGAGGTAAACTAATCTTCAGTATAGCTTTGACTCTTTCAGGATCTATTCTGATGCCATCAACAGACACCAAGTGACCAAGTAGTTTACCCTCTTGCACAGCAAAATTTGACTTCTTTGGATTTAGAGAAAGACCAAATTTTCTGCATTTCAGGAAGGTCAGTCTCAAATGCTTCAAATGCTCATCATCTGACTGTGAGAAAATAGTAATATCATCCAAATAGATAACCACAAATTTATCTTTTTCTCCCACAAAGGAAATGTCCATTGCTCTCTGAAAGGTTGCTCCAGCATTCATCAAGCCAAAGGGCATCTTGTCATACATGAAGGTTCCCTAAGGAGTTGTAAAGGCTGTTTTCTCTTTGTCGTCAGGATGCATAGCAATCTGATTGTACCCTAAAAAACCATCCACCATGGAGATCCTCTGTGCTCCAACTACTTGCTGCAATACTTGTTCAATCTTAGGAAGAGGATAATTGTCTTTTAATGAAGATCTGTTCAGGTTTATGAAATCAACACATAATCTGATTTCTCCATGCTTTTTTCTAACCGGAACTAGATTAGCCACCCAGGAAGAATACCTGAGAGGCACTATAATCTTGGCATCCAACAGTGTCTTCACTTCCTTTTCAATAACAGGAAATAAGGCTGGATTAATCCTCCTTAGTTTCTGACGAAAAGGTTTGACATTTGGTTTTAAAGGGACCTTATGCTGTATGATTCCTATATCATAGGTTCTTAGTTCCTCATAAGACCATGCAAAAACATCTACATGCTCCTTTAACAATTTAATATATCTGTTTCTTTGTTTAGCTGTCAAGGATTTAGAAATTTTTACCATCTTAGGATATTCTGCAGAAACAATATTGCAGTCCACTACATTGTCTTCTGAAGACTGAACCACAGGTATTGAAGGTGTATCATCTTTTTTAAATATTATTTCAAGAGGTACCAAACCTTTGGGAATGAATTTTCTCTTAAGTTCAATGATTTTATGACCTGCTATCTCATCTTTAGCAAACTCCTCTTCCTGTTCATTTTCTTCATCCTCATCCTCATCAATCAATGAATTTGAAAACTCAGCTGTAAGCTCTAGGAACATTTGGATCTCAATGTCATCCTCAAACACTTTCCATTGCTTCACATTATCAGGTACACAGGGTCTGTACCTCACCTCTATGGGATACCTTAACTGAGTGGTCTTAGGGATTCTGAAGTGTGTGGCAGCCAAGGCCAAAGAATCTGTAGTCTCATTGTGATTCCTTGGAATATGAGTGATGTTAAATGCTATAAAATAATTTTCAAGCATATCCCATACCTCAATCCGATAGACTTTCAGCAAACCCTGCTTCACTTGATAGTTGCTCTTCACCTGCTGAACAACCAATTCGGAGTCGCCATATGCAGAAATTTGTTGAATGCCCAAATCTTTGGCAACTTTTAATCCCAACAGTAAAGCTTTATATTCAGCAGTGTTATTTGTAGTAATAAACTCAAGTTTGTACATTATCTTTACTGTTTCACCTCCAGGAGATATAAGAAGAAATCCAGCACCAGCACCTTCTTTACAAGAAGATCCATCAAAGTATAATTCCCATAGCTGATCTTCTTCTTCTCTGCTGTGTTTTAATGGCTGTTCTTTTTCCACTTGTAATAGACCAACAGAATTATCCTCGTCACTGAAATGTAGCATGCACGTACAAAGGTCTTTATCAACAGAGTGCAGTGGGTGATTTGTGGGGTTTTTATCATCTGTCACTATGTAAGCAAATTGCAGCTCTCTGTACAACCTTCTATTTTCTCCACCAAACACAGGAATAGTGGCATAAGACAAGTCCATTTGTAAAGTACCTCCAACCTTCTTTGCCCAAGACCTGGAAAGCAATAACCCAAACTTCGGTGTGATATCAACTACCACAACATCCATTATCACACTTTTCATGGGCAACTAAGCTAGGCTAACAACCATGTCTTTTATTACTCCTAGACACTTTACTGCTCGAGAATCAAAGGCATATAGATCATGGTAAGGTTTGGTAATACTCAGGCCCAGAGCTTCCATGACAGCCTTTGGCATCAAATTGTGAGATGCTCCTGAATCTAACAGACAATTGTGTATCATTTGTTCATGGACTGTCAAAGTGATATAGAATAAGGGTGAGGCTCCTGCTTCATTTTCAGTCTTCTCAGCCAAGGCTGATCCAATGAAAATCTTAGGACTCTCCTCTTGCAAATTAACTGTGTCTGAAACAAACTGATTACTTGCTGGATTAAGCATCTTAAGGACTGATTCCTTATATGAAGGATTTCTTATCAGTTCAGTTAAAGGTACAGGAATCTTTAACTTTCCTGATTCATTCTCCAAACTAAAATTCTGGACAGATTTATTTACCTCTTCAATTTCTATTGTTTTCTTTGATTTTTCTGCAGCTTGCTTTTTCTCTGTCACAGGATCAGCTGTCTGTTTAGCGGAAGCAGTTGCAGCAGGAACAGTTGCTCTCTTTTTCTGGGCTTGGACCACCTGTTTTGGGCCTGATCTGAGATTTATACTCTTCTTAGGTTCATTTTGATGAACAGCAACAGTTACAGCAGTATTTTCCAAGCCTAGAGCATCTTCAGTTTCAAACATGTCAGCATCATAGTACTCTGAATTCAGAAAATATTCCTCAGTAACAAAACCTCCAGATAATCCATCTCCAAAATGATTCATATCTTGGTCAGCTTATTCAAAAAGCATCTCTTCATCAACTTGTTCCTCATCAGCTACATTATTTTGAAGAGGTGGTGGCACTTTTTGGTCCTCATTCTCTCTCCTTTCTCGCTGGATATCATTGTTTCTTCGTTCCCTGGGCATAAAACGAGGAGCAAATTGCCTTCTGAACTGATTCTGATTGTTTGGATTTCGTTCACCTTCTTGAGCAAGCTTGTTAGAATTTTTCTCAAGCTCTAATTTATTCAGTTTTGCAGTCAGAATTTTTACCAACTTAGCCATTTCATCTATCTTCCCTTCAGTAGAGATTGAAGATGAAACACCTGGGGCTACTTCCTTCTTTCCTTTCCTTTCATACAGCTGCTGAGTTGTTTCCTTCTTTAGTCTATTTGCAGCTAGTATGTTAGATTCAACCTCAAGTGCTACATCCTGCATGTTCAGCAAAGAGATAGGCCTCCTCTCTCTTAGTAACAAAGAGAATCCATGATCAAAGGAATTTGCATATGTCAGTTTAGCTGATGTTTCTGTAGGTTTTATCTTAGCAGGGATTCTACTATACATCTTATTGAACCTCTTTGAAACATCTGCAACTGTTTCATCTTTCTTCCTCCTAAGAGCTCCAAATTCTTTTATGTAATAGGTGTGGTCTTTTGTATCACCCCATTGTCTCATAAAGAGATCACGGAGTTCTTCAATAATAGTGATAGAGTTAGCAGGTAACTCTCTGAACCACTTCCTCACATCTCCATCAAGACTCTGAATAAACACTCTCATCCAAACATCCTTATGTTCAATGTTCTGATTGTCAACATAACTAAGGAAAGCTTCCCAGTGTTCCTCAGCAGTGGTTTCTCCTTGACCATTGAACCTAGGAAGATATTTTTGGTACTAACCCCTAGGCAAGGCATTTAAAGGCTGAGGCAAGACCAATGGTGCATATCTGGCTGCAACCATCCGGTCCATCATGTCTATGGGAGGATTCTGTGCTGCCATTTTTGGACTGAATGGTTTTTGTGATGAAGAGGTTTGGCTAGAACTTGACTGAAAAGGACCTTTACCTAGTTTCAGTTGAAAGAGAGGTATCTTTCCAGGAGAGGCAGTTTTAGCTTTTATGAATGATTGAGGATTAGTAAATATTTAGAAACTTCTATCAGGGATAATAGGTTTCAACCAAGGTGAGTTTTCTTCTTCTTTTCCTAACAAGGCTGAATGCGATAACCCACCCAACTGCTCAGGGTCACACAGGGCTGGTAAAGATTGAGACCTTCTCACTTTTCTTGTTGTCTTTAATATCTGTTCAAGGTCTAAAACACCCGACTGCAATGGTGAAGTAGGTCTATTCTTGGTCCCCACTCCTCTAGTAGCCACTGTGTCAATTTTGGTGAAAAAATAGCCTTAAAGATGAGCTGGTTTAAGTCTGCCTCTTAAAACCAGTAAAACTAATAAGTATCACAGGGAAGATATGTCTTCAACTTTGTCCTCAGCAATGGTGCCAAAGATGTTTGTGCCATAAATTATTTCCAAGGCCAAAGAAACAAGCCAACACAATCTCAAAATAAAATCAATAAAGTAAATTGGATTTAGGGTTTCTGAAATGTTTTCTTAGTTGTGAGTTTTGGGAACAAACAGGGAATACACTCATGAGCAAAATAATAACTGAATCATAAGCAAAAGATGACAAAGATGCATAATATATTCAACCAGATCCAACAGAACACAATATTGAAGTTCATTCATAAAAGACAAGCATCACTAGCATATACACATAAACCAGTAATGAATATATCAATCAAGCAACTAAAAAAGCTGAAAAATGAAACCAACACAGAAAATGAAGGGTAAAAGGTGTCATATATCTCATAGTTTTATCATCAAATGCGTATAAGAGTTTTGATACTTAACTCATGAATAAGTCTAAAGACCTCCTGAAGCTCTCCCAAAATCGAACCCTCTCAATGACTTTCTAACATCTCTAAATACTGCTCTTTACAAAATCAGTTAGGGATCTAACCCTAAGTGCCTTTCATCAACTCGATGAGATAAAGTAAAATGTACAATATTACAAAACATGATATTTTCTAAAAATAGTAAACACTAACTAATATGTTTCTCAAAAAGAGATAACAAAAAACTGATTCAATAAATAACTCATAAGTCCTTTGCTGCCTCAGCTATCAAAGCTATGACATCTAGTGCCTGAACTTTCTTCCTAGCTCACCTCTACTCCTTTTCCATGTCAGCTATCCTTTTGGTGAGCTCCTCATTTTTCTGCTACAAATCCTTGACTGTCTTTTTCAACTCTATGCATTGCAAGTTAGTGGTTCTTTTTCTCTTTAAAGCCTCTTTAGATACTACTGTCAGTTCCTGAAAATGTTCATTAGCATCCTGTAGATCTCCTCTAAGCCTTCTGTTTGCGATCATCAGCCCCTCATTGATCTCTTTCATATAATTCATCTACTATTTGTACTGCTTAATAGTTTTCTGCAAGTTTTCCTTATCTGAATCAAATAACCTCTCTGTCATGATCTCTTGTTCATAACTAGGTATCCAAGGTATGTCAAATTTCTTAAAAATGTCTGCATCTTTATTTAACATGTCTGTGGAAATATCAGGAATATTAGGGTCTTCCAGAATACCTACTTCCCTAAGTATGAGTTCATCTTCATCTTCCCATTCTTGATCTTCAACATTAGGTACTTCAGCCTTTTCTTCCTGCTGTTGCTTTAAAAGTTGATTTCTCAATTCAAGGAATATGATAGAAAGTTTAGGCTTGGGCTAGCTTGACTCGTTTACTGACTGTGATGATCCTTTTGCTTTTGCAGTATGAGAAGAGGAAGCTTTGGCAACTGTTTTTCCCTTGCTTCTAATGTTCATTACGTCAAATTCTGGTTCTTCACCTGAGGAAATATCATCCAGGATAGTCACTTGCTTGGTATTCAATTTAGGATTGAGCAACTTCTTCATATTCCACCTTAGCTTATTCGTTGACCTGGTTTTAGGCCTCCAATATGGGGCTATCACTTCAATCCTTTTCTTCTTCCTATTAGGTTTGACTGTTTTGATTTCTGAAGTGGAGAATTCTCTGCATGTTTCAGCCTTATCTTCAGTTTTAGAAATAGGCTGATCTTCTTCTAATAAATACCCTTCATCATCTGACAGAATGGTAATAGGACTCCTCTGCTTGGTCTGCAATTCCTCTTCATGTACAGCAACCTCCTCTGGAACAACAGCGTTAACTTTATTGGAAAATTCTGCTGGTGTCAAATATCCAAAAGGCTGCACTTTCTCTTCTGTAAACAATGAATACTTTCCTTTAACACCAGCTGAAGACATTTGAGTTTTAGTCTTCACAGGATCTGAGTATCCTTCAAGCTTCACCTCCTCTTTGTCTTCAATTTTTTCCTTTTGTTCTAATTTCCTTATAATGATTTTCCCTTTATTTTCCTGCTTCTTGATTTGTTGATCTTCTTGTTTCATTTGAAAACCTGACCAGAATAGGAAAAAATACCAAGTTTTTCCTTCAGCTTCCAGGACAGTGCTAATGATCAACTTAATTAATCCATGGTGAAAAATTGATTGTGAAGAATGGTCTATATGCCCCTTGACTCTGTTGGACATCTTTTGCAGGCTTTTGTACAGGAAGAAGGGAAGACTCATCTTGGACACCCCCACCATATGCTGTAAAAATATGAAGTTGTATTTATAAACAAAAGCATATCTGCCCTCACATGTTATATAGCTCTGCAAGATTCTAATAGGTTCGACCCATTCCCTTCTGAAGTTCTAGATTAAGATGCCCTTGTTCCAATCTGGGGTGACATTAGGTAGTAGATATTTCTGTGCATAAAATGTGAATGACAGTTTTTTAAACCACTTTTCACCTTCATCTCTAATCCCTGTAGCCTCTGCAACCAAATCTACTGTCAGTCTAAATTTCAAAGTATCAAACACCACCATGTCATCTTTGTAACATTGTGCAAACCTACAGGAAACTTCAGCATTGTAACCATCTATTCTCTTGAAGAAGTCCAGCCAACCGGCCTGTTGAAAAAGTTCAACACATAGTGGGAGCTTCTCAATCCAAATTATATCAGTAGGTTCAGCTCTATTCACCTTGCCACTCTTACCCATTTGTCTTCAGTAACTGGAAATTGTGAGAGTTTAGGGTTCAATTGATGCCTTGACAGATGTTGTTTCTTCTCCAAACCTCTCAAGTTTCAATAACTCGCCTTCCTCAATCTTCACTGAATGATTCTTTTAGTTTACTAATACATGTTAGGATTTATCACAAGTATAAGTGGTATAGTTCATTCAGAGTACTCCAGCCTCTTCACTGCAACTGATTATGAAACCTAGTTACCCATCAATTTGTTTGTTCAAATAAATGACCATCTCCAGCATGCATAATAAACCTGTGTATTAGTACCCATAACCTACCAGAATCATTTATAAACATTCTCTGCATAAAAAGAGTTTTACATGAAGGATCTCAGCTGCCAACCTTTTAGACTAAATGAAAACTCTTTATATGTTGGATGAGAAGATATATAAAGTAGAAACAATCTTAAACTTAGTCACTTTCAGCTCTCAGTAATTTTAGTATCAAAATGATAGTAGGTCTTCATCTATTTTCAAGCCTTTAGCTCCTTGCTGCTTCTATTTGCTTCCAAAAACAGTAAGCTTCAACACCTAACAAAATTAGGTCTCCCTGCAACTTCAGATATTCGGTTCCTTTTTTGTATTGCTTGCAAACAGAAAATCACTTTAAGACATCGAAAACACTATCGAATGTATAGTTCGTCACATCACTACACTTTGAGCTTTGATAGGGTCATACTTCATTAAAAATTGCTATTTTTTCAACCTTCGCTCATCCTGGCATCTCAGAGCGTCTTAGACAGCTAATTCTTTGGCTGAAATTTCATTTAAAAACACAATTTAGCATTTCCCTTGATCAATTTTGATAGAATAGACCCCAGCGAAAAAGCCCCAAATTATTAGTTATATTGGCCTATCATGGAATACCTTTTAAATGCTTTACTGCAATTGCTTCACACCACTTCTCATGCTGTTTGAGTACTGACTTGAAGGATACAGGTGTCTTTCCACGTTCAATTTGATTGCAGGTAGTGAAATTAGGAAGCCCTAATTTCATGCGAAACCATAAAAACCTCACCTTTGTTTTCCAACGGCAATGTCCGGTTTTTTAGTAGCTACTATTGCTCCACTAAGTCTTCTATCATCGAATATGCATGCAAGTAACAACTCACTTCATATTAAACCAAATCTATGCTGCTACCTGTCAAGATGAACTGCATTCGGAGTAATGATGACCACGATTGCCTCACGACATGAAACCACCTGTTCTCATGACAGTTCCTGAGTCCACACATAGAAAACACCCTCAAATCACGTGATCAGTCACTCCATATTCAAAATCATGCAAAAATATGACTAAAAAATCAGAGGAAATAGAGTCGCGATATTCTTGTAGTGCTCCTTCATTATTTTTGGGCTCATGCGCTACAAGAATAACTTTTAACACTATTTTGGCGTTGTTTTACAACTTTTTGCCTTTTTGAATGCAAGTCAAGTGATGAACTATGCTTTTGGCATGTATTTGAATGATGAATATAGTCATAATATGATTTGTGAGTCCATTAGTGAACATGATGACCTTTTAAAGAACCCCTCAATAATGTAAAGGATCAAAAATAAAGTAAAAATATAAAGGCCAAATTCAAAAATTCACATAACAACCAAAAATTCCTTTAAAAGAAGCAAGAACCAAACTAAAGCAAATGAGTGACTTGGAATAAAATGCAAATCAAACAAAAATTGAAGAAACAAATTACTGACTTAACACTATGAACAAGAATTAGAGATTTAGTCGACATTTTAATTTTGTAAATGCAGATTTAGGAAAAATCCATACACCATTCCAACTTGTCTATGGATAAGAAGAAGTCGTCCCCTTACATTTTCATCGACAAACACCTATGATTGTTGAAATACTACATATTGACGTCAAACATGGAAGGAAAGAAAGACTAGCACAACTGTCCAAACTGGAAGAACACTGACTAATTGCAATCCAATACCAACAAATCCAAAAACAACAACAAAAAGCTTGGCATGATAGAAATATAAAAAGAAAAAATATCTCAGTTGGAGATCTCACATTGTTGTACAATAGCTAGGTAAAAGGGAAACCTAATAAACTACACACTGAATGGATGGGTCCATACATTGTTGAGGAAATAAATACTAATGGATTAGTTCGACTAAAAACACTACCAGGAAATGTATTTCGGAAACTTGTCAACGGTGCCCGACTAAAATGTTACAAAGATTTAAAAAAATAGTTGTAATTAAAAATGATAATTAGGAAAAAAAACTATAAAATTCAAAGAAACACAAGAAACTTTATGGAAATATAAGAATTACAAAAGACTGGACAAATCATACCGACAAAAGTGAGGCAGGAAGCAGTAAAACACAAGTAGGGAAGAATGATTGACGATATGAGAAGAGCAGGCATGAAGAATGTCAACCACATCGACATGAAACCCATTGACACAACATAATAAAATATACTAAATTAAGCTCAGACTATGAAGGAAAAATGGTCCAAACAAATCATCATGAAAACCGACACGTAGAGCAGAAAAGAAGGCATACCTCGAAAGAAACATTGACAGCATGTCTTTCGAATTTAATTCCATTATTAATACCACAATTAATGCCACCAGCCACTATGCATTCTCCTACCCAATATAGCCTTCCTAACAATACCATGTTAGAACAGACTTGGATGTTATTCTGTGAAGAATATGAGCATCAGAGCATCGAGACACCCGATCCCATCAAACAAAATACTAAAAAAGAGAACCCTACTGGCAAAATGGTACCAAATAAGTCAAAAACAACTACCATATGTACAACACACATGATCAAACAACTTAAAAAATCCAACACGCCTTTGGAGAGTAGAATGCACAATATACGCAATGCTAAAGTGATTTGACACCAATGGAAACGGGTCTAGAATGAAATTCAAGAATGGAGAACTGAAGAAAGTGGTTGGTGGAAAGAGGAATCGCAAAAATTAAGAGCCAACACAATATTAAATTATATGAATGCACCTTAAATGGATAGCTTTGCAGGAACAAAGGAAGTTATTGCCCAATTTATCATAAGCAGATTCCACAATGTGAAGCTATATTTTGACACACCTGTCGAAATTAATGGTGACCTGATAATCCAAATCATTGGACTATTGAACAAAGGAGATTTCGTACCAGTGTGACTAAATCCATCCTTGGACAAGGAACTGACCGTCACGCCTGCAGGGAAAAATTCAAGAGGGTTCATAGTTAACCAGATCCTATATGGAACGTAGAAGATAACTCCAAAGATTATGTTTATATCCCTCACAAGCATAGGCTAATGGTCCAACCTTAAGCTCAACATGCTCGAGGTAGTCCATAATGTGGAAACAATGGGAAAACTATACCATTGGGCTGAACACCTAGCTGAAATCGTCAAGAATATTTGTGTAATATTCCAAGAGGAGGGAGCACATATATGATTTCCTTCACTAATAATATGGATAGGTATGTACCGTCTTCGTCTAGTCGGAGATAAAGAATTCACTACACCAAAAGGACCAGTAATGTGGAATTTCAAATCCTTCTCCACGAATGGGTACTGATTGGGATTTGGAACAACAACTAGTTTCAATGTCTAAAAATAAAAATAGTTAGGTGTTGGGTACCCCAGAATGTCTGATGAAGTCTACCACCGACTGCACATATCCAACTTGTGTTGGACCACATGTCGCTTTGGTATTTACAAGGAGCCACAAGAGAAGCAAAGTAACTCAACTTTTATCCTTCGGTCAAGGAAATTTTTGATGAGCTTTATCGAAAATACAACACAATATTGGATATACCCCCTGAACCTCACCTTGTCGACCTGCCTTCACCATCCACCTCTGAAGCACAAATTGTTGGATATACTGAAACCATATTACAGAAGAACCCTGGCCCGACATGTAATATTGTGGCAGAACAAAGTTCATCTTTAACCCCCTGACATTTCGACCAATCGACAACAACAAAAAAACCTTCATTAGGTAAAATTCACTCACCTGACCCCACTTTGGATCCCTCAGATAATGTATTACAACCTTCACAAACGACTTATGCACCTACTTCAACAAACAATATTGAAGAACAATTATCGCGTAAACTAGTAAACCTAACTGTTGATCATGTCTTGACTCCTTCACCTCATTCACCTCCATCACTACCATCAAACTCGACCAAAAACAATTCTTCCATTATCCCAAATCATAACGATAGCACCAATTCCCTCCTACCTAGCCCTGTTGATACAACTTTAGTTGTCGAACAAAGCCAAGAAGCAGTAGAAATATAAAGAACCACAAGAAAGTAGACAGAAATTGAGAAACAAAATAAATAACAAGAAACAATAAAAAGGAAGCAAAGAAAGGAAAAAAAGAAACAAGATAAAGGGAAGCAGAAACAAGCAACGCCTACAACAATTACAGCAGAAGCCATCCCTTTTAGTACATATAGATCAATTTTTTTTGGTAGCCACATTTGATCCACATAAAGATAAATAAGAAGAACTACATTTTCTTTCATATGTAATTGACCAGGAATACAAGCATAGAAAAGTGGAGGACAAAAACCAGATGGAACAATTAAAAACAGAGCAAACTGCATTTTTATCCAAGTGTGAGAGCTTAGCACAACATATTATCATAATTCCATCAAGCACTGACTGCGACAAATCACTAGACAAATACTACCTTCTATTTGAAAGTGTTTTTTCGACTCTTCATGAGCAGTTGAACAAAAAGCAACAAGATTAGATTAAGGAAACCTCTACTTTTCTAAGAAATCAATACACGACATTTACATCAGCACACAACATGTTAGTACAGTATGTTGCAGAATCTGTACT
>LPNX010902021.1:164316-195000 GCA_001517045.1 Pseudotsuga menziesii | reverse complement strand
TGAGTGAATATATAATTTAAAATTAAAAAACATGACAATGACAATATATTATTTTATAAAAAAATGTGAAAAGACATTTTTATGAATTATGAGTACTTTACTTGAAAATAACAATAATATTATTTTATGAGAAAGTAACTTGTGAGTACTTTACTTGAAAATAACAATAATATTATTTTATGAGAAAGTGTGAAATGACTTTTATTGTGAGTACTTCACTTTATGACTTAAAAGTACTTGTACCACTACCTTGGTTAACTATGGATTTTCATCTACCATAGAAAATGTGACATATAAGCATTCTTAACTCATGTAATGCCACCTCAACCATGGGGGATGATGTCATCTACTAGAATGTAATTGGTTGATTTTTATAGTACATTTTGGTCCTTTTGAGGCCCATTTTTGACCTCAAATTCTCTCTAATTAGTAAGTTCAAGTGGCATGTTTCATTTATGAAGAAATCAACAACCATTCCATAAGATTAGCACATGGTCATTTTGAGCAGTCATTTCTCATAGAAAGGATAGATAGTTCTCCAAAAAGGTAACTTTTATGGATCATGGGGGATACATCAGCAATTATGACAAGAATAGGGTACCATAATGCATTGCAAGGAAACATCAATGAGCAATGTCGATTTTAAATTCAGTATCACCAACATTAGCCTTTCATTTATGTCCAATTATGAGAGAAAGGAGAAGGGAGAGTAATTGAAAGAGACTTGTCATGAGAAAACATGATGATCTGAGTTGTAAGAGACAAGATCCAAGAAGTTGCAGAGACGTGCCCTACCACGTTGACTTCCACCACAGCTAAAGAATGCACCAAATCCAAAGTAGTGAAGGAAGCAGAAATAACGGTGGTAGAAGTCAACACTAGAGTGGACATCAAAGGGGCACTACTGAGAAAAGTACCATTAATGAAATTCATGGACTTCAATTTGTAGGATGAGGGAATTTTCCACAACCTACAAGTATCAGAATATGCGGTGATTAGACAAGAACCAAACAGAACAAAAACGTGTGTTGCACACAAGTGGGAAAATAAGTTATTCAAATCGATCACCATGACATTGTTGGAGGTTCCTAACTTTGGGAGAAAACCAAGTATAACATATTGCATCTGGGGTTTTTAGCAGAATACATGGAGGTTGTCTATGGTTGGACCAACCCTATGCCATAGATGATGACATAATTCAAAAAAGAAGTGGTATTCTAAATACACGAGAAGACCCCCATGAAGCTATCATACCACACGACCTCAAAGCATATGAAACATACCACAAGTATGGGACACATAGAGGTATAGTGACACGATGATATCGATAATCAAGGACCCCAAAGTGAGGTTCAAGACATAGGTGTTGGAAAGGAAAGCAGTGTGCAAATGTAGGAAGGATGAGTTCCCAATTTGGGTGTTGTTTGTTGAACAGATGCACCCAAGGCATCAAGATGAACTAGACAAAGTACCTACTACAAGAGTTCATTGAGGATTTCTTAAAAACATAGAACCTAGCTAAGGATTTCCATTTTAGTTGGGTGTTATTGCTCAGTGCAATGATAGCATGGAAGCTACCATAACTGAAGGATTTTGATACCATAGTGATGGATGCATTCCCGACACCTAAGTTTAATGTGTGTCAACATAGCACCAATAGGGAAGTACAACAAGAAATAGGGTATGTGTTACAATGCTAGTATACTGAGATGATTCAGGCCACAACAAAATCATAATAGATTCCAAATATCTTGATAAGAAGGTATGAATTTGTGGTGTGCTTTGTAGTTGACACACATAATTACTTCATATCATCATGAAAGAAGCTGGAGGACAAGGCATATATTATGTCCTTTTGCATTACTAAATATCATCTCAAATGATCTATGGAGTATTGTCCCCTAGAGTTTCAACTCTAGCTAGACTCCAATAAAGAGATATTAGATACCCCCAAGGGTAATCCAAGGAATAAGAGGAAAGAAGTGAAAGGCTCTATAGTGCACAGTTTTCCTCGGTTCAACAATAAGGGGAAGAACAAATAATGAGAATCCAATATAGGAACTTCCCATCCAGAAAAGAAGAAGAATAGCACAATGTTTTTTACTCCAAACACAAATGACGAGGAGGAGCAAGAGAAACAAGAACCACTGGAGGAGTAAGAGTAACACAAACAAAAAGAGGAGCAACAACCATAGGGATCCGAGTAGTCAAATTGCACTCCATCACCAAAAGGGAAGAGATTCAACGAATAGCTCTTTCCTTAGAAGGAATGGGAGGCCAAACAAGAGTTGGCGCTCCAAAGGATTTTCAAATCCATTGAAGTAAACCTAGACTCAGAACAAGTACTTCAACTAGATTCAACCAAACAATTGTCTAAGATGAAATTTAAGTTACAGTTGGGAAGTTCAGGTCAATAGGGCTCCTACATGGAGAGTGATGACACTACACTTGAGTCTACACTTGGCACAGAGTAATGCAACATGCAACTAGTGGAAAAAAGGGTTTTGAGCATAGACCCTTGGCTTGTCACAATTAAGGAAGAGTAAGCCTCATCATCCTTGGAACCAAGTTTCTCTATATTTCATGTCGAATTATCCTGAGTGTCATTTAAACAAATGCAATATTACATGATCATACTTACCTAAGATATGGGAACATTCCAACTACACTTAACAAAATCCTACATCAACATGCACTAGTAGCACGCAACAAAAGTCACTATTCATATGTTTCTGGCAGCTGCAGTGGATGATATCTACCTATTAGCTCGAGAGGAAGCTAAAGAAACCCCCATGCAAGAATCAGCAAACAACAACCACAATATTAAGGAATTCTCCTCTAAAGTCTACTTAATATATAGAAGAAATGTTATATATTTTAATCTCTAACAAATCATGTATAATGATGTTATCAAAATGTTTCCTAAAATAAGCATTCATCTTGATCATTTCCATTTCTTCTATAATGGACATGTTGCAAAGCATAGGGCTTTAGTTTAATCATTCTATCTAGAGTAGCCTAAATTTTAAAAAAATGGTATCATTGAAATTTTGAAATGTGTGGATCTAACATGGCTATAACATGTCTAATCATAATGGTCTTGTAATTGTTAGGAATAAGGTAGCCTCTGGCATTAAAAATGGGATGACTCATGTTATAATTACAAGAGCCATGACGTGGCAATGTCCCCGGCTACAACAATTGCTTTTAGAGGGGAGAAAGTTTGTAATTGCAAGGAGATATTATGAGTTGTAGTTACTAAGTTGAGATTTACTATTGTGAAACCCAACTATTGGGCTTTGATGAAAATACTTCCATGGCTAAGATCATAAAAACACTAAATCAACATAAACACAATTTTTAAATAATTGTCCAATATTATTATTTATATAACAAATGTTGGTCTCTTTTAACAAATGATATTCATAACACTATCCAATTTATTTGGCATCCTACAATTTAGTTACATCCTAAACTTTATTTTTACACTTTATATTAACTATAAAATAAACCTTTTAGCTTGTGATTATTAAATATAAATTAAAAAACACAATTTTGAATAAAGAACGCACTCACTTAAACTATCCAATGACCATTGTGACCCATTAACAACCCTATGTTATTATTATTATAATTTATTGATAATATCAAAAGTGAGTGGTAAGTTTAAGCAATGACCCTCCTTTTAGATTTGACCTTATTGAAGTTACCCGGGATTAAATGGAAGAAACACACAAAGTAAAGCCGATGGTTTTTTGTTTCTATGACACATGGCTTTCTCATGTGAGACAAGGCTTTCTCATGATAAGACAACAACTCTTGGGTCACCTAAATCGTTAACTTTATCATTGAAACAATAAATAGTGATTTTAGATAATGGCCTTTTTTGCACCAATATCATTGACTAAGAAATTCACCTAAGTTTAAACCATTAAATTAAATTAATGGAAAGAAAGCAAATATAAAATCGCTAAAAATTTTTAATAACCAATATCATTGACTAAGAAATTCACCTAAGTTTAAATCATTAAAGTAAATTAATGGAAAGAAAGCAAATATAAAAGTGCTAAACAATTTTAATAATGAAAGTTTCATCACTTACGAGTTTTTCATTACTGCGGAGTAATAATGGAAGTTTCAAAATATCTCACAGGTGAAAATACATTAATTACATTATTTGATATCCTTATTTCATAGTAACGAATTTGAAATTTATAATTAGTCTTTTAATTTATAAACTAATTTGATTGGATTAACTTATAAAATAGAGTGATATCTAAAATTTTAAATATCTCACAATATCAATACAGAGATTGTAAATACATGAGAAATACAATTATTGATATCATTATTTCATTAAGATGTAATTAAACAAGCGGCAAATTCCATGCACCCTACTCTTTTTCTAGGTACCTCTTTTTCTACAAACTCAGTCTTGATGGATGACGACCGAATTAATCTCAACCATTTATAAATTTTTTTATAACTAGAGAACCTACAAAAACCAAGCAACATCTCATGCTAAGAGTGCGTTGGGGTTTCAATTAGGACTATGCAAATTTCAGTCTAATGGGTGAATACAAACTTAACTTCTACTTAAATATTTAAACTTATATAAATATACAAACTCCAAATAAATATAATTCTCCAAATTTTTAGCAACACCATAACTTCTAATTTTTAACTACTTCATAACTTCTACTTAAATCCTTAAATTTATATAAATCTAATAACTAAAAACTTATTAAATCTTAAATAAATCTAGTAACTAAAAACCTTGATTTCCTAAATTTAAAAATAAAAATGTTTACACCTCCATAAAGCAAACTAATATTAAATTTAACATATTTATAACATCTGTTGTCATTCAAAATTTCACATCCTAAATCATCTACCTAGCATTGCGACCCAAATTTAAACATGGCAACCCAAATTTATTTCAACTAGGATCATTAGATTTAAATATAAATAATTTACAAATGCTATCAAAACTCACATCTAAACCTGAGTCATTCAGATTTTACATGGTGCCCCAACCCTGATTCGAACAAGGTGCTCCCAAACCGGATTATGAACCTTGCTCGTTTAGATAGGTCCGGGTCCACAACCAGACCAACAAGCTGTTTCAAATTGGTTGTATTATTAATATAATATACATTGTTTTACCTAAAATATTTATTGGCGATGAGTTTAGTGTCTTAAAGGTTTTTGAAATTCAGCCAATCCGGACCATGATGTGGTTGCTCCTCTGTCATGGCAATCACATTTAGCAGCCATGGCTTTTTGCATCAATCTAGCCACATGAACTAGAAATTATTAATATTTAAGACTCCCTAAATGCAAATTCCATGAAAAAAATGTGCTTTCTTGAAAATTGTACTCATTTTAGCATTACATAATGTTTTTATAGATTGTACTTAGCTTTGAAAATTTATTTCAGAATTAGAATATTTTTTTTAGAGATTGTAGTTTTGAAAAAATATTTCAGAAATGGACAATTTTTAAAATAGATCTATGCTAATTTTAAATATACATTTCTAAATTAGAATACATATATGTTAATTTTATAAACGATTGAATTTTCTTGGTCCAGTTATTATTTATGTTTATAGAAAGCATCATTAAAGTAAAAATATAATGACACGGGTCATGATATGTATAAATTGGACTTCATTCAAAGATTTTGATGAATCTACAATATCCGTGCATGCACAGTGCTAGGCTCGATATTTTTGGGAGATTTATTTTATGATGAAGGATACATGTAAAAGCATGCATAAATTGCTTGTAAAGATTAATGTGGCTATTATCGATAAAATTGTCATCGTGTCTATTGCCTTGTAATACTCCGGTTTTGACCATGTTTGCATTAAAAGATACATGATGTCTATATTGTAATTAATCATGGTGAGGAGCTAAAGGAAAAAGGCCCACCATCGATTTGCTTGTGTTATGTTTCAGCAATTGGAATCATTGCCGATGGTATATCATGCTATCCTGCACGTTATAGTTTTGACATCATGTAAATATGCAAAATTAACCAAAAACCTACAACCAGCTACGATGGTGCAACGATAATGAAAAGGGCATTATTTTCCTAAGGATAAGGGGGGGGGGATTATTGAACCTTGAACCAATGGGGAAAAAGCCATGTGTCAATCACCCATTTAAAACTTCTATTGTTAGTTGGGGGCAGTTATTGCTGGGTAGTGGTGGGTGGCAAGACTGTCAGTCCTTGCCCACACACACACTCCACCAGTAGCCTCTCCATCTTCACATGGGCAGGGAAACCACTAACCCATTCTTACATCCTTGTCCATCCTCACACAGAGGATTGTTCTGTTTTCCTCACGCACCGAGTGGAGTTGTTTTCCTCACACATAGGTTGGGGTTTCTTCATTGTTTCCTCACGTAGAGGGCTAGGGGGGAGCTGTTTCTTGTCACCCACGATTTCCTGTGAAGGAGCCATTTTCATGATTTGGGGGTTGTTGTTATTGTCCCCGTGAGGTGTGGTGTGCTTTAGGATCATTCACGTTGTGGTTGATGTTGGTTTCATCCATGAATGTGGTTGATGTTGGTTTCATTGACGATTTGGTTGCTATGGGATCCATTACATTTTGGGGGTTGCTGCTGAGTGGTTTTGGCCATGCTAGGGCCAAGAACAACTCTGAATCACTTGTTTAGCCTCAGTTGCATTCACCATTTGGTTTCCATCCCGTTTCCACAGAGTGGTGAACTATTTGGTTCTGCTGTGTGTATGCAGTGGTTGGTCTTCGGACTATGTTGGAGTGGGAATGAAGGATTGGGTTGCTTGATAAACCTAGTGTGTTTGGGAACCACACAGGAAGAGCTATAGGGTTGGATTTCTTCTCCACAACCCCTAAATAGCATTGGAAGGGAGGTCAGGGCCTTAGGGACTGTGTAGCAGAGAAGGGACTGATTTCTTGGTGTTGGCTGTGTGTGGGTGTCCTAGAAATTAGGCTAGTTCTGGTGTAGGAGTCCTTAGCTCTTCAATGAGCTCACCAGTTTAGCATTCAACTTTTCCTAGCTCCTTGATGGCCTAATAAACCCTACTGTGTTGGCTTGGCTGATTTATGTATCCTTGGCTATGTGTAAGCCTGCTTAGTCCCTTATTCCTTGGGGAATCATGCCCAGCTCGGGGGTGGCAATGTTGCTAAGAGATTGATGAGCACACTGAGCTATGGTTGGATGGAACGTTACAGCGACGTAGCTGGTTGCGGGATGAGTTCTTGATAAGATAAGTATTCTTGACTACCTCATTTCTACAATCATATTTAATGTTTAATGAATTATGGTGAACATGTTGAATGCTGGAATGTATGATTTCGCTTCCGCTGTATGTTAAACCATCATGCATCTCTGCATGTTTTTACTTCCAAGAATTTTATTTTAGTTATGACGCTACCATACATGTTCTTAGTGTATGGTAGTGTCCTCTTCACCGGTCTGAGGGTCGGGGATGTTACAGAGTGGTATCAGAGCCAATGTTGCAGCATGGGCCTGAATGGGCCGTGAAGAATTAGCTAGAAGAGGAAGGTTTCCCTCTACTGAGCAGAAATCAGAAGAAATCTGTACATGACAAGAGAATTTTGAAAAATTCCTCTAAGTGTTGAGATCGTCAGATCGTCAGAGGAGTTAGTCTAAATCCCCGCCGATGCATCGAATCACCTAAGCGGAAGGCCACCCAACGGGAATCATAGAATAAAAATTTCAAAATTTTTTCTAAGTGTCCAGACTGTCGGCCCGTCAGAAGACTTAGTTGGAAGATCCTCTGATGCAGTGGAATTTTTAGTCAGAAGACCCTCCGATACAGGCCATCAGTAGACGACGAAAGAAATTTTTTTCCGAAAAATTTTGTAAGTGTGAAAACCATCGGAAGCCTTCAGCTGAAGACCGCCGAAACGTCGGCTCCTTTAGCTGGAAGAACTTTCGATAGCACCGGCGGAAGAAAAGTTGAAGATGGAATCGAGGGTTTTGGTAGAGAACAGGTGAAGTTAGAGCCGTAGTGTTGGCAGAGATCACCTGAAGACCACCGAAATGTTGGCTTGTTTAGTCGAAGGAACACCCGATACAGACCAGCGGCGATGGTGGTGGGAGGAAGAGTCGACGGGGCATCAGTGGAAAAGAGAAGAGATTGGATATGACAAAGCAGTTGGAAGAGGGAGTAGGCACCGTAACGGCAGTGAAAGGAAAAGGATGAAAGCGTCAACGCGGAGGAGAAAGAAGGAAATTTCGCCGAAATTTTTTTCTAAGTACCGAAAGCGTCGAAAAGCTTTATATGATCGAATCGTTGATGCGGCGACGGAGCAATGAAGAAGATAAATTTTTTGAAAATTTTTCTAAGTATGGAAATCGTCAAAAAAATTTAGTTGATTGAGGAGCCGAAACGTCGGCAGAGATCTCCAGAAGACTGCTGAAACGTCAGTGAAAATTACTTGATGGAGCAGCCGATGAGGCAGCAAACGTCGACGAAAATTAGTTGAGTAAGTAGCCGACACAACGGCGACAAGATGATGAAGACAAAAAGAAAAAAAATTCGAAAATTTTCGTAAGTACAGAAAACATCGGGAAAAAGTTAGCTATTTGGTCTGTCGATCCATCGAAAGGAGTTAGTTGTTTGGACTGTCGAAGAGTTGGAAGAAATTTAGTTGTTTGGACCGCCAAAACATCGGAAGCTTAGTCAACTAAGGCTCCGATATGTTAGAAAATTACTTGGGAAGAGACCCGATTTGATGAAGGAAATTTTGAATTTTTCAAGTGGGATTTCTCGGCGGATTTCAGCGGCTTCTCAATGGGATTATCAGTAGTTTCCAGTGGATTTTCAAGGCTGAAAAGGAAGAAAAATCTAGGTGGCGGAAGTTGGAATTCCAGACCAAGATACAGTTGTGTGTAAGAGTGCATAAATTTGGTGAAAATCGCCACTTTAGAAGTGGTGTGATTTTCATAGCCGAAGTCATAATGGAGCATGTGGATAAATGTGGAAAGCTTATCCAGTAGGGAACAAGGGAGAATCACCAGAGTGGAATGCGGAGCAGAAAAGTACTGTGTTGCTATCAATGTGGACAAATCTGAGAATTGCATTCCTAGAGATAACAAAGAAGTCGAACCAGCTATTATGCGGAAGAGGAATTCTAGGTAAAGATGAGAGTTTTGAAAAGGAAAATCCCTTAAACCCTGTCTTGTTAACTATATTCATATTTTATAAGCTTGTGTACATAGAAATTATGGCATGGGGATGCTGAAAATGCATGGGGATATGTTTGTGTGCATAGGATATTACATATTGGTAAAAATAGTGAGACTTATACATTTATAATGAACCGGTAATGGTAAATATTGCATTGGTGTTGGCATTAGTGGAAAAACCAACGACAACATGAGCATGGTTGAATATGTTGCTGATGCTGATGAATGTGACCAGCAACCCTATGGAGAAAGGGATAAGGCAACAAATCCAGGATCAAAAGTTGGTGAGCGAATTCTGCAATCTCCTGTAAGAGACCAGCTAAACTAGTAATGTCAAGGGTGTAAGTAGGATCCATGCAGGTAATGGTTTAATTATGACAATTGCATGGAGTGGTAAGGGAAAGAGGTCTCATACCATGTGGTTATTTAAAATTTATACTACATTCATATAGAAATATGTTGATATGAACTTAATAACCAGAACAAGTGAGGACTGGTGGTCTTGATTATAGTAATGCATCCTATATGAGGTAGTCATGGTTAGGCCATGGTATGTTTGAATGCATAGTATTCCTGAATCAATACAAGGTAGCATTGAGTGGATATGCATTAAGAGATTTTATAAATCTTGTAGTTATGCATTGAATGAATGCATATGAAAATTTTGAGTAAATGTTGTAAATATGCATACATAAGTATGGGTGCAAATGTTGTGATGCATCGCATGAATGCATCAACATAGTGCATGTGTTATTATGACTAACCAATGGTTGAAATGAAGAATTGATGATAATTCTAGAACCATTTCAAGAGCTGTTATGAATGCAAGATAGTAAGTGCATGAAGGGGGTAGTCACGATCGATTGGATGCTGAAAATGCTCTATAGAAGGGCAAGGTGGTACAAATGATACGCTTGTGAAGTAAGGATTATCTAAACATTTCATTTAAATTTCATAAATGATGTGACTATACCTTGCAATTTTAGTATGATAATCATTCGCGTGAAGTAAATGAGTTTTGGGTAATATTGATACGCTAACAGCTGGAAGTATTTGAATTCTATAATTCTGAAAATGCTTCAGTGATTGTTGCAACAATGAAAAAAGTTATATGCATCAAGACTTACCAAGTTTTTGGCTGATTGAAGTTCAAGTTTCAGGTAGATTGTTTCGGGCATGGCAATGTGGGTAATAGCATGACAAAGGCCGAAATCTACCATGTGAAAGAGCCAAGCCTCATGAGAAGAGTCTCATGGTTGTAAAAATAGTTTGTATGCAGAATGGGTTGTCAATTTGGACTTCTAAATTTCAGATTTGAGAAATTGTTGACAACTACTAATCACTATTAGCTTTCATAGAATTGTGTCAGGAGGATATGTTGTAAGTGGATGAATGAGGATCACCTCATTGCTGAGCAAATCAATTTTTGTAGTAAACAGAGTTGTAAATTCATATTGAATTTAATTACTAATGCCATTGCTTAGTTATGGAACAATCAAATTTGGATTGTATTAGTAGATAATGATTGACTGTTTGGCTACTTGATGAATGTGTCAGGGGTACACATTGCAGGAAGACCATGTGTGCTGGCCTGCAGGAGCCAAAATTCATGGGAAGGTTCCCATATCTTGGAAATGGGTTTCGGGTGAAACTCCATTGGACATTTTGAAATTTCCCATCTGCACTACATGTTTGGTAAACAACATGAGTGAGATGGTATAGATTATGTCGGTAAGACATGTGTGGGATATGGAATGTAAAAAGGAGTTGGGATGGAAAACCGAGGGACTTTCAACTTAGAGAAGGGATCCCCCATTCCTCCTTAACGAAGGAATACTGCATCAGCAAATGGATAAGTGTTTTGTGACCCTAGCTAAGAATATGCATGTCAAATTGTTAGATTCAATATGCAGAGCATGTTTTGATTTTATTTCCATTATGACAGATTGCTTGAGTATGAATAGGCCCTACATGGATCACATTGGAAAGGGGTTCACACTTTCCCGATGTCGGGTCATGAAAAGGTTTTCAATATTGACTACACCCTAGGGAGTGGACACACTCCTAGTGTCTCAATACTTGATAGTGAATGATATGAAATATGATTATAGTTTTAGAGCAATAACGCTGATGAGTTTGCTTATATGGCTTGTGTTGGAAGGCTAAACAGATGTAGTTTGGTGTTGCACACTAAAGAGAAAGGGTTATTGTTGATATAAGTGCATGTATTATTGTTTATATAAGTGTATGCATTATTGTTGATATAAGTGTATGTATTATTGTTGGTATAAGTGTATGTTGGGCTATTATATGACTAGGGATACATAGTAGATCCTGGACCTGGAAATGGTCATGGTGAAGTTTTCTTCCCAGTCGGCGTGAAGGTGTACTGGAAGGAGATGTTGGGTTGTTATAAGCCTAGGTATCCATAGTAGATATTGGACCTAGAAATGGTCGTGGTAAAGTTCCAAGCCCAGTCGACATGAAGGTGTATTGGTTGGACATTAATTATTTGATGTTGTGGACCAGCCTGTGTGCTGACCTAACATCCAAGTCCATATCCAATCCCAAGGCTTGCAAAGTGAAGCAGGACCCTGTGGACCAGATAGGAAATGCACAATACAGATAAGTATTGGATTATCTTGCAACTTCTTTCTTATGAATATACTTGTGTATATTGTTTGGTTATAATCTTCTAACTCTTGTTTAGAGACAAACCGATGAGAATAAACTAAACATGTGAATCTATTCAATGTTTTAATATAAGTATCGCTGGGAGCGAGGACTATGAGGGCATCCCAGGGGTGCATGTGGACATGTGATTGTCCTGAAACACTCAAAATGAGTAGTAATGAAAAGGCACTAGTGATACCATGAAGGTCCTAGCGGCCGAGAGTTGTAGACAAACCATGTGGAGAGACTCCATGGTTGAGAGGTCTGGAATAGACCAGAGACACTAAGTGTCATGGCCAAGAAGGGTTGGTCCAGCATTCACGGTGAAGTGAAAGAGGCTAAGAGCATGAAAGCCATAGTGGTGGTGTGGGTTCCATAATGGAACAAGACAAAGAGGGGAAAAAATATTGCTGCTCTCTCTTTCCTTTTTTTTGATATTCTTATGCATTATGAAAACAAAAGATTGTTGAATGCATGTATGGCTGAAAATAGAATGTGTTTATTTGCTTAAAATAAATTGTGAATGCTGGAATAGTTAATTCCTTGCCCAAGAATGGACATGAATGAGCTAAGGTGCCTGTTGGGAAGGCATAAAAAGTATGAAAGTATCCTCGATAAGACTTGGATTGCCATGCCAATTGGGAAATTAATTGACTGATTTTAATGCCTATATTATGCTTGGTCTAACAGAATTACAATTATGCATTTCACAGGTGAGAAAAGTGAAATCCAGTCATGCCCATTGATCATGGAAGCAGACCAAAAGCTGTTGGACTTGGATGGAAGTCTCCTTCAAACAATTTCCAAGACCCAAGAAAATCTTGGAGAGATGCTCAAGATACAGAAAAGGAAAAATGAGATGAACCACCATATTTTGCAAGACTCTATTTGTTTGCAAAAGGAGGTGAAAAGCCTTCTGGGAGCAATCCGTAAGGGGAAGGAAAGTGGATCAATGATGAGGCATTCGTCCAATCGGTCCATGAAGAAACATTCCAGGTGTGAAGACTCAAAGGAAATTGAGCAGGTAAAGATGAAGCAGCCAGTGAAATGTTGGAAATGCAGAGGACATCATTACCGCTCGGACTTCCCAACAAGGGAACATCAAGAGGTTAGCAGCCAAAAAGTTCCTAGACTTGGGGATGAGCCGAAAGCAGAGAACTAGCAGGAGGAGCTCATGGAAGCCAAAGGGCTTGGTCCTGAAATTTCAAAGTAAATAATTGAACATAGGACAGATCTGCAAAATTTTGAAATTTTGGATGTGTTAATTGTATATGTATTCCTAAGTATTGGAAAAGCAAGTACGGTGTTATTCCAAGGGGGAGGGGATTGTAATACCCTGGTTTTGACCCCATCTGCATTAAAAGATACATGATGTCTATATTGTAATTAATCGTGGTGAGGATCTAAAGGTAAAATCCCCACCATCGATTTGGTTGTGTTATGTTTCAGCGATTGGACTCGTTGCCAATGGTATATTGTGCTATCCGACACATTATAGTTTTGATGTCATGTAAATATGAAAAATTAACCAAAGACCTACAACCAGCTATGATGGTGCACTGATAATGAAAAGGGCATCATTTTCCTAAGGATAAGGGGGCGGGGATTATTGAACCTTGAACCAATGGGGAAAAAGCCATGTGTCAACCACCCATTTAAAACTTATGTTGTTAGTTGGGGCAGTTATTGCTGGGTAGTGGTGGGTGGCAGGACTGTCAGTCCTTTCCCACACGCACACTCCACTAGAAGCCTCTTCATCTTCATGTGGGTAGGGAAACCACTCACCCATTCTTCCATCCTTATCCATCCTCACGCAAGGTATCATTCTTTTTTCCTCATGCACCAACTGGAGTTGTTTTCCTCATGCATAGGTTGGGGATTCTTCATCATTTCCTCACGTAGAGGGCTGGGGGGGAGCTGTTTCCTGTCACCTATGATTTCCTATGAAGGAGCCATTTTCACGATTTGGGGGTTGCTATTATTCTCCCTGTGAGTTTTGGTCTACTGTAGGATCATTCACGTTGGGGTTATTGTTGGTTCATTCACGTTGTGGTTGATGTTGGTTTCATCCACGATTTGGTTGCTATGGGATCAATTACATTTTGGGGGTTTCTTCTAAGTGGTTTTGGCCATGCTAGGGCCAAGAACAACTTTGAATTGCTTGCTTAGCCTAAGTTGCGTTCACCATTTAGTTTCCATCATGTTTCCACAGAGCCGTGAACTGTTTGGTTTTGCTTTGTGTATGCAGTGGTTGGTCTTCAGACTGTGTCGGAGTGGGAATGAAGGCTTGGGTTGCTTGATAAACCTAGTGTGTTTGGGAACCACATAGGCAGAGCTAGAGGGATGGCTTTCTTCTCCACAACCCCTGAATAGCATTGGAAGGGAGGTCATGGCCTGAGGGACTGCGTAGCAAAGAAGGGGCTGATTTCCTGGTGTTGGGTGTGTGTGGGTGTCCTAGAAGTCAGGCTAGTTCTAGTGTAAGAGTCCTTGGCTCTTCAATGAGCTCACTAGTTTAGAATTCATTTTTTCCAGCTCCTTAACGGCCTGATAAACCCTACTGTGTTGGCTTGGCTAATTTGTGTGTCCTTGGATATGTGTAAGCCTGCTTAGTCCCTTATAACTTGGAGAATCATGCCTAGCTCAGGGGTGGCATTGTTGTTGAGATATTGATGAGCACACTGGCCTATGGTTGGGTGGAACGTTGCAGCGACGTAGCTGGTTGCGAGACGAGTTCTTGATAAGATAAGAATTCTTGACTACCTCGTTTCTGCAATCATATTTGACGTTTAATGAATTATGGTGAACATGTTGAATGCTGGAATGTATGATTTCACTTCCTTTGTATGTTAAACCATTATGCATCTCTACATGTTTTTATTTCCAAGCATTTTATTTTAGTTTTTATATGTATGTATATGTTTATTGGGATAATTGCCCGAACAGTTAGTGTATGGTAGCGTCCTCTTCGCTGGTATGAGGGTCGGGGACGTTACACACCCACAATCTCAAATTATGACATTTGAATGGAGGATGGTCTAAATATACAGTGTTTCGATTCTTAATCTTTGTGCATATTCATAATTTAAAGCGACGTTGTACTTATTATCTCGTTGTATTATTCGATGAATCGTTCACATTCTCGTCATCGTGTATAATCGTCCTCTATTATGATTATTAATGAATTATATATGCTTTACTGTATATGCAGGCCACACACAGTTATCGTCAATTATATAATGTCACAAACTATCAACCTATGTATTGGATGGATGCAACATTTACATCGAGTGTGTCAATCTATGATTTAACAAAAATAAATTTCAAAATCATTTTTCAACAATTTATCTTTCAAAATCATTTTTCAAACAATTTTTTTTAAATTTCAAAATCACAATGTTTATGTATGACTTTTATACATTATTGTAATTAAATCCTTCTAAATATTCACCATAAATATACTTTCCTTCAAGTTTGCAGTAATTTTGAATATGCTTTTCCTTCAAGTTTGCAGCAATTTTGAATATGCTTTCTTGTAAATTTAGATTTGGCAATTTAAATCTCTCAAATATTCAACATGAATTTGCTTTCCTTCAACTTTGTGGCAATTTCAAAATATTCAACATGAACATGATTTATGTGAATTTTGCAACAATTTTGAATATGCTTTCCTTCAAATGTGCTGCAATTTCAAAATATTCTGCATAAACATACTCTATTTGAACTTTGCAACAATTCTGAATATGCTTTCATCAAGTTTGCAGCGATTTCAAAATATTCAGCGTCAACATACTCTATTTGAATTTTTCACCCATTTTATTTGATCTATATGATTGCCCATTAACAAATGCATTCTGTTCAAATTGTAACTAAACAAATCGATAGCTTTATTACTCAAACTATTCCAAATTCTTCACCCTGTAGATGTCTTTTCTCCTCTTGTAAGTATTTTACCTTTCTTCCTTTGACCTTTTATTTCAATAATTTTTCTCCTCAAAACAATCACAAATTTTCAACATACAGACTTATTTTTGGTTTAACTCTTTGAATCTTGCTGTTATTTTATTTTCTAAAATTTGGTTTTCATAAAACCATTTCATAGAAATTTAACAAACATTGATCGAACCAAAAATAAATGNGCAAAGTCTATATATATATATATATATATATATATATATATATATATATATAAATTTAGGATGATTTAACCTTGTTTAGATATATAGATAGTTGAATACAAAACTCTGTGAATAAAAGAGGATATAATTTTGTGGTGTTTGAGTTAGATAAATGACTATAAAACAAAACATAATTTAGAAAAATCATGGATGGCGGAGGAGTGGATGGAATTTGAATCCTCGAGGGAGGTCTCATTGAGTGGAGGCATGATCACCCCAAAACCTAAATCTAGATTCAACAATATTGCCTGTTTTGGGTCGCGACCCTCCCCTCAGCCCGCTCTGGGGGTTCGGTCGTCTCAGTTTCTAATTTTGTTATAGGTGAATTCCTATTAGCTTGTTTCTAGTACAGATTCCTTCACTTTATTCCTTCTCTTACCTTTGATATCTAGCTTGTATACTATTACCCTACGTATGTCTTCATTTTTGCTAGTGACACATAATTATGATTGATCCTGGTTTTACTAGATTGGATATGGTTGTTAATACCTATTTTATTGATTTCGCTCTACTCCTACAGGATTTTAATTTCAAGGTAATGAATTGGCACATAGGTATCAATAGGGAGGTATGGGTATGGTTCTACTTGGGTTAGAGTCGGCTCCTGGGGATTTCAGGTTAAGCTCCGGATTCTGGGCTATCAAGTGTAGGTTTTGGCACATATGTTTCATCCATTTATTTCATATATTCAGTTGTTATGGTTTATAAGGGAGAGTCAATTTTATCATGATTAGTACTAGATGCAAAAGATTATTCTGTTGGTTGGTCAGTATTTATTTTTGATAAAACGGATCATAGCATGGCTACAGAGTCGCTCCTCGACTCCTCTGCTAAAGCTATAAAAGGGTCTGTGTTCCCAGGTTTTTCCAAATCCAGGAAGGCTTTGAAAACTATATTTTGATAAGGTAGCCGTAGGGATCTCTCTTAGGCTGGATCGAATCCCATGAGTGCTAACGTAAATAAATGTGAATGATACGAGGGCTAGTACTGGTGGTTCAATACATAGAAGGTTGACAACAACCTCCATTATCATAGTATCGTTCTAGCTTATTAGTCTCAAAGCGCACCCAAAGGTTCTAAAACCAAACCACAACCTGCCTTGGCTAGAGGCCTAACTCCAAAATTAGCTGTGTCTTCTACTCTGGTTTGAGTTTGCTCTCGGTTTCAAAGCTCGTCTTGAGCGACCTCACCTGCTGGATGCTCAACCTCCTCTTTTTCTAGTGAATCCCATGTTGGTATCCTTGTCATTAGACAGCCCAAAATCCTCATTACTTCTTGGATTATTATCCAAAACACTGCCATAGAACCGGATCCGCTCCGAAGGCCGTGACCATTCACTGCAATTCAAAAAAAAAAAAAAGAACAAAATCAGGCAAGTGATCAACGATATTTTATTTTTAGTGAATTATTTTGAACAATGCATTTACCATGAAACCACCGAGAGAACTAGTCAAACTACAAATGCAAAAATCCATTCATTGGATGCTCGTTATGGGTCCCGAAATTGAAGGATATGCTTATTATGTATACTAGTGAAAATCCTCCTCTGCTTCTTAATCCACCATGAAACTTATAGCCCTCCTGTTGATGCTTGGAAAATCCTAGGTATCGACAGTAGGGATTCTCCCTAATAACCACTCCCAATTAGCTCGTTTATTGTTTGGTATGGGGAATCTGTCCGGCTTATGGTTCGACTACCATAGAGTTAAGTAATGGTTTAAATCTATTTTACCGGTTGCGGTTTGATCCACCGTTTATGTAATTTTTTATGTTTTATAAATGATATGCAAGTGCCTAGATTAAATGCAGATGATCAAGAAGAAAAAGGTTCACAATGTGATGCATAGGTTCTTACCTCTTGTCTTATCTCCTTTGTTCCTAAATCACAAAAAGAAAATAACAACTAAGATAAAATAATATAATTCTAACTAACCTATCCCTAGGGAGAAAGATGATTATTTGTATAAGTAATGTACTGTATTTTATGCACACCAAATTTTACAGATAGCTGATATAATTCAGAATACATGGAACACAACAGAAAGATTAACATAGAGATAGCTCATTATTTATTAAAATATTCATTACTCAATTGTTGCACAAGATTCAAAACAAGGAAATGAAATCATTCGCGACTAAGAAATAGTTCATAGTTAGAACGATTTGACAAATTTGCATAGTCATCCAACACATAAATAGTTCTATCTAGCCATCCACACAACATGCATTTGAAACTCAACAGCTCCTTCTCTAGCAGAAAATTCAATCCCCTTCCTATTTGACTTCACCTACATTTATACATCTAAAAAAGACTCTTGGTTTTCCTGCCCCTTGGGCTTATTTTACATTCAGTTACAAAAGATTTGTCTTTTAGTGTATTCACTAATTAAGAGATAAATAAAAAATTTATTACAAATATATTTCCATGTGTCAAAAAGACAAAAACACTTTAGTGGGCCTAGTCAGCTCAGTAGTGAATTGCTTCCATGCCTTAGCATCTGAAGCAATTATCTCAAACTCGGCTCGCTCCAAGAATCTGACCGTGACTTCATGTTCGGAAGCCTAATCCCTTATGTTAGCCATCCTTGCTGGGAGTACTTTAAACTTATCCTCTAGAAGGAAGTTACTCACTGTAGCTTGAGCAATCACATTTTTAATCACCCTTTCATATAAGTTTTTTATCAACTGTATGCCAAGCTCATCCTCCTGAAATCTAGTATGTAATTGTTGCATGTGTTCTTCATGAGGTGGAAGCTCATCCAACCTCTTCTTGGATGATGTATGACATCTGTTATGGGTTGTGAGCACTTTCTTAGAAAACTCCTTGCATTTGTTTATTGTCTTCTGGACTGCCTCTATCAATTTCTCAACAGCTCTATTGTTGAAACCTATCATTTCATACTCAAGCTGCATTCTTTCTGGAGCTTTAACTAGTGTGTTTTCTGGAGGCTCCTTCGTTGTTTCCAACCATGCCAATCATCCTTGAATGACTTCTACAATGTCTTGAGTTTTGTCTTTGAACTATGTGGTTGTGGCTGAAATTTCCTACAATCGATCTTCTACTTGTTTGACTTTGAAAACTTCTCCCATGATCTGAACCTACATCTAATAGATCTTACTACTGAGAAAGCATGCTTTGTCAGAGGTGTTATATCTGTCCTTTGTTCATTTTTTGCCTTCAATAACACCTCCAAAGAACTCTTCTGAGCTTCTAATCTTGCCACTTTGGCTTCATATTGTTCTACTTGCTGATCAGCCATAGACTTCTGTGTTTCCATCTCTGCAATTTTGTTTTCCAATTCCCCTTTCTCCCTACCAAGGTTCATGTTTGACAACTTCAAAGTATCTTGCTCTTCTTCTAGAATTTGATACTCTTGTTGAATCTTTTCATAGTCTGAAAGAGTAGCTTCATAATTTCTCTTTGATTCTCTGCAGACTCTTTCTTCCTTCCTTAAGACCTCTTTCATCTCAGCCATTTGACCCTTACACTTCTCAAGGGTCTCTGTGAGCATATCAATATTATGAGCATTTGCATATGCATTTGCAATGCCCATGGAGGCCAATTGCTTCATATTATCTTCTACATTTTTCACTACTGTTATTTCTACCACTGTGGTGGCCGGGGGTTTTGTTTCCTATCCTTAGAGTCTTCATCGTATTCCACATCATGGACTTCTTTTTGGGATCAAACTGTACATCTTCTAGACATGCAACCTCATACTGCTTTGATGGGGTGAATGGAACCAACTCCAACTCAACTAAAGGGAGATGCCCTCTTGTAAGTATATTTTCTAAAGTGGATGGAAGTTCCTCAAGGTCGTTATGAACAGGACTTCATCCTTGATCCTCACCACCTACATCATCTTGAATTTCCTTCGTTTTTTCTTCTATGAACCCTTCTTGGTCTTGTGTTTCTTGTTCTGGATTTAAAGCTTCTTGAGTTATGTCCCTTTAAAGCTCAGCAATCTTTTCTTGGATAGCCTCCTCTTTCTTTCTCTTTTCTTCTTCTTTCTCTTTCCTACCAGATTCTTCTTCTTTTTGTCACTACTTTTCTTCAGCTAAGAGATTTCTCACACCTTTTTCCAGTCTTCATGCAGTCTCTTCTTTTACTTTTCTGGCAGCTTCCTCCTCCTGGATTGCTCCTTCTAGTGCCTTTATCCCTAGATTCTATGGTCTTCAGTCTCATCTACTTTTTCAAGGAGGTCAAGCTGTAAACGTTCCTATACATTTCTTCATCTTTTTCAATGTATTTAGCATACTCAAAATTTACTTTGAGTGTTGCCTTATAGGCCGCAACCTTACCTTGAGAATCATTCCAGTGAAAGCTCTTTTCACCAAAATGGAAAATTTCCATCTCTTTAATAAAATCAAGGGCACTCTTGACATTGGTGAACTTGTAACTACACACATATAAGGGTAATGGTGGGAACACAACCTTCTTTAGATCAAACAGGTGGCTTCCAAATCCATTCAGGAAATGTTGTCTAACAACTTCTTTGTGAACTATATAATCTGTCACATACTTCAGTAGCAATGAAGGTGCTTTCAGTCCCCCATACATCCTCAAATATGTGCCTTCTTTAGAGAAGAAGTAATCCCCATATTCTTTGATATACTCCAAGGCTCCCTCAGACAGGCATGTACATTCTTCTAGAAAAATCAGTTGGTATAAGGGCATCAGGAATTCTTCACAGATCATCTTATAGTGATTATGATATTTGTGAGACCCCAACATCTGGTAAGCTTTATATATAGGGGTTTTTCCTCCCTTCCATGTACACTTTAGCCCTTCAAACCAGTGGCGGTAAAGTATGCAGTCCACTAAGAAGGAAGACATATAAAATTCAAACTTGCTGAGGTGCAAACCTTTTTGGGATGTCTTTATAGAGGTGGAAATTTTTTTGACTACTATGTCAGGCCATTTGAAGACTGTTCCTTTCACAGCTATATGGTAGATTATTGGGATGCACCCAAACTTGTAAAACTTCCCATTTACTCTACCATAAATCTTGTTCAACATCAGCACTATCAATCTGTATGGGGTACTTAAATGAGTTTTCTCATACTCCCCCGATTTCTTGTGTCTAAAAGTATTTCCCTCAACCACCATCATCTTAGTTGTGGCAACATAATTGAGTTTCAATCTCTTCACCCAGTCTGTTATCATGCTAATTTCCTTTTCGGGCAAGGTGTATGTTGCTGATAAAAATGCGGGTGCGAAGGATGCAAATCCTTTTTTCTCTGCATCGTTCATTAGCATCCCTGTTGTGTCTATCCTAGGCAGAATCCATCCATTGACTTCTGCACAAGGGAAAATTTTCGGTCTAGTGGTCACCTTTGTTATCCCAGATCTCAGCATGTTATCATACAGGGCTAGGTCTTCCAACCCTGCTTCTGGAACTTTATTTTCTACTAGCAAGTGATAAATCTGACCGCATTTGAACTTAGGCTCAGCTCTAGTGATTGTCTTTGTATCCTCATATATGATCTCTAACCTTGGTATGGGTGCAACTTCTCCAACCTATGCATCTTAGTCATAATTGACAATCTTAGATTTATTTTTTTCTCTCTTCGTCACGCTGTCTGATATGAGCGGTAGCTACAACAACACAAAAATGTCTTAGTGTTTACATTATAAACTAACTCATGCATTTGAATGAGAGAATAAAACAAAATGGATATGATATGCTAGGCCAACTGTTCAAAACAATCATCAGTATTTTTCATTACCCTACTATCCTCGTCCATTAGGTCAAGAAAAAACGATTCAGGTCAGTGGGTCAGAGTTTGGCAATAAAACCTCTAGACATAAGCAAACCTCATCCTATGTACTCTTAGAGAAGAAATGTGACCTAACAACTACGAGGCTTTTTTGCACTTCAATGCAAAAAATCTCAGAGGGTTCATGGCCCAAAATCCATGCTCCGATGCTTAGGGTGGCGATGCCCTAGGTTCAAATCTCTAGGTTCAACATCCCACGGCAGAAACATATAGAAATGAAACCCCCAAGGTTTTCCTGAGACGAAAAGACTGTGGTTTCTACTAACTCCTGAAAATGAGCAATGAGTCTGCTCCATGCTAGCAAAATTCTTGGGCCTCTGGAGATTCATCATGATCTAACAGGCTGTGGGCATAAAAAGCCTCTGAATGGACTGGTGAGGCTTATGAGAGCAGGTATGGAGGCCAGGGCGAGTTTGAAACCTAAAAGGAAACGACAAAACTAAAAATGAAATGGGAAACCCCCTTTTAAACCACAACAAAACCTACCAAACCTTCTCAGGATAACCACAAGCGATAGCTCAAAAAATTATATCTAACTCGTCAAACCAACACAAATGAATGAAAAACCTACTTGACAGAGGATAAGCCGGACACGCAGTCGGAGATACTCGGTAAGGATGTGCCATGTGAGCTCCATAGGTGATCTCCACCAATCGCACGAAGTCTAGGACGAGATAAACACAACAAACCATTCAAACCCTCGCCATAAAAAGAAATGGTAAAAACCCCCATTCCTCGGGTATAAATAGACATTCACTGGCGAAATACCTTTAAAAATGGTAGGTAAAACCATTAAAATTACACACACGCAACCAAACATCGTTGGTGCCAATCATAGCGCATCGACGGAAAATGATAAGTCAATATGCAAATAGCCCCAACAATGGCGGCTTGATACATCCCAACATAGCCACAACCATCGTCTTAAGACTCAACAATGTGCCCCAATTCCCTTTGTGGCTAGGCAGTCAAAACAAAACCAGCGAGGAAAACTGGACAAAAGCCGTTGCAGCGGCTCCAAGACTAAACCTTCTCTGCCATAGCGATAACAACCGGGAAATACATTCATCGTCGCAGGTCTCAAAAAATCAGTAGTAGTTCCTATAATAACTTGTAAACAAGCCCGCCATTGTGGCATAGTGATAAAACCATCATATGAAATGGTAGGGCAGAAAATTCAAAAGAAGTTTTGATTCTCAACATCACTCATCCATCATTGCAGCATGAACTCAAGAAGCCTCTGCCGTAGTAGATTCAATAAACCAAACAAGGATGTGAACAAAAAGAACAGCCTTCATAGTGGCCATGGACTTGAGAAGCCATCCGTTGTAATGGAACAAAACTATCAGGAGTTTACCCGATAGTCAAACTGAAAATTCTCTCGCCATTGCGGCTCGAAATCTGGGAACCATCCATTGTAGAGGGATAAAAATAATCGGAAGCCTTTTCGATAGTCAAACCAAAAAATCACCCGTCGTTGCGGCTTGAAACATAAGAAGTTGTCCACTGTAGGGGCTCATAACTTGACAAACCATCCTCTATAGCGGGTCAGAAGCACATTTTATACCTTAGTGAAAAACGAAATTCTTGAAACTTTTCCATGATAGAAACAAACCATAAATGTTGGATTTCAAATTCAAAGTTCCTAAGAAGCAAAACTAGGATTTTAAAGGGGGTCCTAAAAAATGTAAAAAATATTTGGGGAATAGTTATAGTAGCAACAATTGGCGACTGGTTGGTGTACATAGATCTCTGGAAAAAATGACTTTTAAAACCAAAGCTACTTCATGGTATTCTGTTAAGTCAGCTCCTCCCAAACTTTTCAAGATTTCTTTAAGATGACCACACCTTTCTAGGAGTGCAAGAATTAGAACTTTAACATTGATTATGGTCCCCTAGGATAAGGTAACTAGGGTTTCCAAAAGTCCCAATAACTATTCTGAGGCCAATATATGAGGTTCATTTACTTCTACATTCTGATTGCTCATAGCTCGGACACCATAGGATCGTAACAGAGTATGGACAGACATATTCATTTGTTCTTCATTCCCATGCCTTTTGCACTCTTATTATTTTTCTATACTTTTGTCCTTTTGATTCTTCCTGGATTGCCTCTTTCATTTGAAACTTGGTTTAGGTTTCTCCATCCATAGTGTCCTTTTGTGTGAGAGATAGTTTTCTTTCAGCACATGGATGGAGAAGAACCTCTGAGCAATCTTATCTAATACTAATTTTATTCAGTATGTCTTTTGATGTATGCTTGTTTCTGAGATTTTTGACTCTTTCTAGCCTTTTGGATTTCATTTGTGGAATGGGATCATTTAAATACTATACATTTGTCCATTTTGCTTCCTCTCCGTGGGTCCTTTGTTGTTAGATTCCTAGAACAGATTTTAATGTGTAGTGAATGGAGCCCCAAAACAGTATTCTAAACTCTTCTAACCTTAGTTATTTGATAGGGGCTAAAATAGGAATTCAGTGTGTTCATAACCTCCCTTCAGATAGTCTACCAGCTTAAAGAATCTGAATCATGATATATGTATATTTAATAAGTAGCCTTTTGATCAAAATATTTGCATATTTCCCAAAATTCCAATGTTCCCCAAATGCAAAAAGTTGTGCTGGTTTATTTGAAAACTGAAAATAAAGCAAATAAACAAACTGAAATAAATCAAACTCTAAGAAATCAAATGTAAATAAGGCAAATTAAATACAAAGCAAACAGACAAAAATAAAAGGTTTATTTATGGACAGAAAAGAAAATCAAGATCATTAAGAAAAATAAGGTTTGAGAACCAAACCATTAACTGGCAGATTCTCTTCCCACCCCTGCAAATCCTGGAACTTATAAGTCAATGGGCCTAACTTTTCTGCAATATGAAATGGGCCTATCCATAAATGTTGAAACTTAGTGTGCTTTCCCTTTTCATCATGCAGGTGATCCCATTTCAGAACCAAATCACGTACTTCAAACTCTTTCTTCTCGGACTTATGCTTGTCAAACCATCTTTTCACAATTTCTTGTTGATGCTTAAACCTTTCCTTGGACTTGGATCTAGACTCTTCTAATTTCAGTAGAGTGTTGATTCAGGGTTGTAAGACTCACTATTAGATCCTCTAGACGCTTGGGCTAGTTGAGAGGAAGGCAGTAAAATGTTGGGGGGAAAGATAGCTTCTTTTCCGTAGACTAAGGTGTAGGGTGACACATATAAGGAGTTCTTGGGTGCGACTCGATCAGCCCAAAGTGCATTTGGAAGAGCTATGTGCCATCTCCTCTGGTTTTCTATGACAGTCTTTTTTAGAATTATAATGAGATTCTTATTAGTATACTCAGCTAACCCATTACCTTGTGGATAATAGTTAGCATAATAATGTAATTTAATTCATTTGTTGTTATAGTTGATTTTACCACGCATGGTGTATCACATCTTTATGGCCTTCCCTATCCCTCTGCGGACTTTTTAGACCCTATGGACCATTTTTGTACCTTTGATGTTTCCAAGATCATCCCTAAAAACATGTCTTATTTGATATACGTGACTTTTAAACCCATTCTCGCATATATATGCAGATTTGACCCTTAAACCCGCTTACATCGAGATGTGTACAAAAGGCCAAATAGTTTTGGATTTTTCCTTGATGTGGACCCAAATCACTTTTCTCTTGGCCTTCCATATGCCTTGAGATCGCTCGGATTTGACCTTCCATTACCCCATTAAAGCACTATATAAGGAACCCTTTAGATACATTGAAAAGGGGAGGAATTAAAGAGCAAGAGAACTATAGTCCATTATTTCCAAAGCTTATACTTGAGTCTGCATCCCTTTGTCCCTTGGAGCACTTTGTGTTCTTCCCAAGATTGCATTTGCTTGTGAGCTTGCTATTGAGAGATGGAGTATTGAAGTGGTGGAGGCCCAGGTGGAGGACTCAGTTTCTCCGATTCGTAGACGTGTCGACAAAGGTTGTTGCTATNTAATAGAAATATATTTTCCTGTCCAATAATGTGTATTTAAATGAGTATTGAATCCATGGATGCTTTTAAATGCTTATATGTTATTGATTATATATGTTATAGTAGGTCTAACACAATTATATATAGCATGCTTGTCTTGTTTGCTGAATGTTGAGATAGCAAATTTCTTATACAAGTGAGAGTGGGAAAGCTCAATGGGGATCTACATCAACCATCTGGAATAAGTTATGTATCGAGATCCTTTAGTGTTAGATATTTGGTTTCTCTTGCATATTGGAAAGGATTGATTTCTGCAGTTACTCTGTCTGGTGTGGTACCCCAAGCCATAGGAAGTTTTCTCTATAACAGAATTGGCAACCATACTAGGGACGTTCCTTGTTTTTCTTTGGGGTTTGGGGGCACAATGTGCTTGATATTCTTGACTTGCTCTTTGTTTCTCCTTGTTTCTGTGTTGCATTTTATAGTATGTTCATCCATTGACACTCCCCTTTATTGGTTTGACCCTTGGCCTGCTTTTTACCACTGTCTTCTCTATATACGCAATTTTTTGGCCAAAAGTTGCGTACATACGGGGATTTTTGGCCAAAAGTCGCATATACATGCAGGTTTTTGGCCAAAATCCGCATATACATGCATTTTTTTGGCCAAAAGTCTCGTATATACACAGTTGTTCTTTAAACAGTCGCGTACATCCTCCCTTTTGGTGAGTTTGATGTTGTTGAAAGTTGTTGGGTGCGTTGTGAGTGTGGTTGGGTCTTCCTTGGGTCTGATGTTGTCTGTTGGATGCTTCTTTTGTGACCAGAGACCGCTTTTTCATTGATTTTTCTTTGAAAGTAGTTTTAGTCATTTATCCTTTTTGTTTTTCCATTAATGCGTTACTCTTTTTTGTCTCGATGTCTTGTTGGGCTTGTGTTTTATACTTACTGCAGAGACTGAGAGTTTTAGATGAATTTTATTGCATTTTTCATTCTTTTATATCGAAAAATACAAAGTAGTTTCATTTTTTGCATATGGATTTGAGGAGGTACTTGCATTGGATTGCTTGGATGAGAGTTTTATTTAGGCTTTCATATAGGAAGGATTGCATTGGCATTCAGAAAGGAATATATATTTATGCATCTCATGTAGTGGCATACCTTGTTTTTCATTTGACAAAGATTTCATTTAGCATTGTTTGTTATGGTGTCAACTTTTATTTCACTGCTAAGTCTTCATATCACTAGTTGCACGGCCATTTCCCTTTGAGTAATCACGGTGAATTAAAATCAACGCATAATAAAATGAACTACACATTTTTATTTTATAGGGTTCACCAACAAGATTAGGTTTTAGAGTCTTGGAATAGTTCATTGTAAGTTAATTCTCCAAGACCACTAAACGAAACATTTATGTGTCTGTCCAGGTGAGAGTGTGAAATTCCTTGGTATAATTAGTGTTTCTCAGGATCCTCCTCTTACAAGGGAGTTAAGCACGAGGTAGTGTGAGTAGTTATTGATTGGGATGACCCCTAGTCATAACTGAGTAGCACCGAAGATATTTCTAGGATTGTATTCGTATGTGGGGGCTATTTCAAAAGTTTCGGGCTTTGCTACCCTGCCCATATGGTCAATCCCACCTACGACTGTCTACCTGAGCATTGATTATATTGAGGTGACCTTAGTTGCCTTACCTAGGTTATCGATAGGGTACTTCACAGAGGTTATTCTGTAGGTGTCCTAGCCAAGTAGAGGTCGGACAACACAGTCGCTTTATGTGTTGAAGCTGAGGGCCACTATAATTGGTTACGTACCTCCACTGTATTGTATGGGAGTTTCAATCCTCTCCTAGGCGAGACATACCTACTGCATCCGGGAGCTCACATATCCTCCCCTTTGTTTTCTTGTATTTTGGCTGTAGATTTTCTTAGGAGTGTGCTCTTTATGCTCTAGTTGGCCTTTGGGATCATAGTTACTTGAGTATATTTATTCTCTCTTGAGTTCGGGTCCTTTTATTTTCGGCATTCCTGGTATCCTATCACCCATCCTTGGTCCTAGTATGAACCCTGGTGTCAGACTTGGGGGAATCACAACCCCTTACCCTGCTCATAGATTTGGGAGTGGTCACATTCTGCCCTCTACTCCATTTTTGGAGGATGTTGACTCCGTTATCTCGGTATTTACACCGGTGGTCACCCTCACGGGGGTGGTAGTGGATGCATGAATGTTGGGTCTACACCTTACTTTCCTTTTTATGTCCCATTGTTCACCACATTGTTTCTTTTGGGTGCAGTTGTCATGATCATTCCTCCCTAGATCATATAGTTTGGATTATTTATTGACTATTTTGGTTTGTGTTGGACTAATATGGTTGTCATGTAGAGTCCAGTTTTTGTACACTCTCTCCTATGTGTCGACCCGTTCATTCCTATCACAGGTATCATGTTTAAACTGGCATATAGGTTAGGATTTCACATCTGCTTGCATTTTGCATTACCTTCTGACTGTTTCATTTTAACCTTAGGTACAAACCCATTCCATGGTATCACAGAACCTTCATGCTGTTGTTAGAAGTGGGACTATGTGAATGGTAGAGCTTTCCTATACATGGGTGTCCTAGTTAGCTCCCCTTTGTATTTGGTACCCATGTTGTGAGTCCTCTCTTAGGTCTAGGAGTCCTTTGTATAGTATCACCATGACTTTGCACAAGAGCCTCATACTCCTCTTGATCTTTTTGCTGGCCTTTTTCCCCAAGACTCCCCTATGTCAAGTTGTAATTTCATTATCATGAGTTTCTCTTGCCTTATTAAGCCTTATGTTGGCTTCCCTGACTTTGATTATCAGCTATATAGCCCGAGCTTGTATCATGTCTAGCCACGCAAAGCCATTTTATATACCCTTTGCAACTTAATTCCCCATTTTTACCAGGAGAGGACCTTCCCCCGAGTGTTGTTATCCTACACATGTGTCCTTACATTGAGCATAGGTATGTTCGGCTGCTTGGAGCTAGTTTGTTTTCCCATTGACACTCGTCTCCTCCTAGTCTGTAACTATAAAGAAATTTTATTCTTTTTCAAGCTTTTCAAAATATTTGAAAAAGTCCAAAAAAATCAAAAAACCAAAAATCCAGACAAGAAAAGATGTTATCTTTGGCAACAATCAAGTCGTGTCAGCTTCGAATAGAGCACTGTATATCACATCTGTTGGTTGGGTTAATAGTTTGAATTTAGGAGATGTACTTGTTTCTCTGAGCTTATCTCCACCAACTGGTTAAGCTTCCAGTCCCTATGGAGCCTCTGTCGATGCCTCTTGTGTCCCAGAGATGTCCGAGTTTGTATATCAAGTCTATGTTTCCTACATTCAGTCACCATTTTCCTTTATGCTCTTGTTCAAAGGAAGTTGAAACCTGAGTCGGCCATTCCTCAGTTATCTTGACTTTGCATGTCGGCCATTCCTAGTACTGATACTGGTTCATGCACTTTATGATCAAGTCCTTCCACATTATACAGCCTTGCTGAGTACCTCGTGTTGGATGATGGGGGATGCCTTAATTCCCTCCTTCTAGTGGATTTCATCCCATCGAATTATGATCATTTATTCTGGGATAGGAATCTAGAGTAATTTTGAGTGCCTTAAGACTTGCAGTCATCAGTGGTAGGTTCTCTCACCATCGACAGTTTTTGGGAATACATCAATGTCCCCTGATCGATGGATCCTTTCTAGTGTTCGACTTAAACACATTTATTCACACTTGTTAGTTTTCACTCTAGTACCTTGATTCCCATTTTCATTATTTGTTCGAGTACACAGGGTACTCCCAAACAACCAAACACCTTGAGCAACCGCTTCACACAAATAGACCACAAATCAACACACTGATGTTTGTCACATGGTTAAAACCCTTGAGATGGAAACAGTCCACAGCCCCAGCCAAATAGCTACTTGGAGCAATTTATTATGCAAAAGAAAGAAAGTTACATGAGCTTCTCATAATCGATCAACTAGCCAAGGACCCTCTATGCTCTTTAAATAGAGATCATAGACCAATCGGGTGTTAAGCCACGGATCAATGGAAGGTATGACCTAGGAGAAGTTGAACCGTCAGATCACTCTATGTCTAGAACATATCGTGACCATTGGATTAGAATATTTACAAATGCATACTAATGCATACTAAAGAACCACACTTTTACTTAACAGATATATTACACAAGTTGATCTTAACTAACTCCTAAGTGTCTAAATATCCTAACATCCCCCCTTAAGAACAACTTGGAATAGGATGGAAGGATTTACAAAAGTGACACTATTAAGAGAAGGAAGGAGGCATTAGAGCCTATCTCCCCTTAACGACACATTCCTAAACTCCTAACATAGACCGAAGTTTAGAAAACTTCGCTTCTGTAAGAGACTTGGTGAAGATGTCTGCAACTTGATCATCTATATGGTAATAGAGAACTTCAATAACACTATCATGAACAAGATTTATGATGAAGTGCATGTGTAGCTCAGTGTGTTTGATGTGCTGATGTAGAACTAGATCTTTGGCAAGCTTGATGGCACTTCGATTGTCGCACCAAAGTGGAGTAGGCTGCTGCTGCTCGAATCCAAACTCTGAAAGGATCTGTCGAAGCCATAAAGCTTCCTGACTGGCATTAACAGCGGGTCGATATTATGCTTTTGCTGAAGAAAGAGCAAGAGCTTGTTGTTTCTTACAAGCCCAAGTGACAGGTCTAGATCCCAAACTGAAAACATAACCTGCAGTAGACTTTTGATCATCCAGATCGTTGACCCAATCTGAATTAGTGAAACTAACCAACAAAGGTTTCCGCCCTGTACTGTAATGAATCCCAAACTGAATTGTACCTTGAATATATCGAAGTATTCTTTTTGTTACTTT